>SOZL01001775.1:0-22205 GCA_009733165.1 Naja naja | reverse complement strand
TCAGGCTGTACTCTGGCAGTTTTTTTTAATTACATTTATATGCCGCCCTTCTCCTCAAGACTCAGGGTGGCCTTAATTTTTGAGCACAACCAATGTGCTCAGCAATAGCCTTCATTCCATTGTATATGCCTGCTTATTACTAAGTGGCATTTTACAAGGTCAGCTAATTGCCCCCAACAATCTTGGGTCCTCAATTTACCTACCCCGAGAGGATGGAAGGCTGAGTCAACCTTGAGCCTGGTGGGATTCGAGCCTACAGTAATTGTAGACAGCTGGATCTTAAGAGCAGGCATTTAACAGCCTGAGCCACCAAAGCTCTTCTAAGTTTAAGTCCCCAAGTCTTAAAGTTGCCAAGGTTGGAGACCCTGGTTCTAGAAGACTGGTCACACTGTGGAATATTGAACCGAAGTCTTCATTCCTGTAACTTAAAATTGTGTAGAGAGCATAGGAAGAAGCCTTGACGGCAGAAAGAAGGCAACAGGCCAGTGCCAAGAGAATAGTTTGAGAAAAAGTCTCAGACAAGCCCTGCCTTAGTTCACCCAAAGGTAAAGGAAAGGAGGAGGAAGTGAATTCAGACTTGCAAGATTTCTTACTGCTCCTTTTGTAATGAAAGTAGTCCTGACCCAATCTAGTTTAAAAAAAAAGACGTTGAGACTCTAGAAAGAGTGCAGAGAAGATGGTTAGGGGACTGAATAAAACATATAAAGAATGGTCTCCGGAATTGGATATGGCTAGTGTACTGAAAAGAAGGATTGGAGAATATATGACCCGGAGTATAACACAAATGTAACAAAATCCAAAACGTAAATAACTGTCCTTTAATGCCTCCAACTTGGCCCCATTGTTCAATAATTCTCAGCTGGAGATAAAACATACTGAGAAATAGTCTTCAAAAGAAAGCAATACAGTCCAAACTTAATGAGCAGATAGAGGTAAAATAAAAAACCAAACAAACTACAATGAAGGAATTTCCACAACGGACAGAATAAGTAATTACCAACTTCAAGGAGATAACAAGGCACAGTCTGTTGGAAGGACGCCAACCAAGATAACTTCAGATCAAAATAAAACACGCTTTCTTTCTGGCAACGCTGTGTTGTAATCGTTTCTCTTATATACTAGTCTCCCCAGCTGCAATCAATGAGGTGGATCATGGCTACCTCCTCTCTCGCAAGCCAAGTTGTTGCCTTCCCCGTTCCTCCTAGGATGCAGAGGGGGTGGGCCTGGTTCTTCCTCTGACTGCCCAGCTGGCCTCTGCCCTTCCCCAGCCTCCTCCACAACCTCCGGAGCCACACCTCCACTCCTTGTCAGCTGTTCCTCCTCTCCCTCAGAGACTCTACCAAGGGCCTGACAATATAGCAGTTTTTCAATATCTAAGGGGCTGCTACAAAGAAGAAGGCAGTCAACTTATTCTCCAAAGCACCCTTTATTGATGAAGCAGAACTACCAACCACATGTGATTCAGGGATAGCTGACAAAAATGGATTGAAAAATCACATTGTGGCAAGCCAGTTTTTTAAACTGCCATTCAAACTGGCAAAGTCTAGTTGGTATCTTCCCTCCATATCAGAATTACAAACTCTTTTGGAGGGAAAAATGCAATCTGTACCTATTTAGTTCAGATATTACTGTAAAGTGTACAAGCCATGAAATAACTAAGCATGCTGTGCAAGAGGAGAAAGTGAATGTGCAATCTATTAGTGTGATATGTGAACTATACCACATGGAAGGAATTCACTGTTTGAGACTGCCCCAAAAAGCATTGCCTAAATGCTTAAAATATTACGCTCATTAGTAATTCAGATCATTGATCTTAGAATTAGCCTAGAACAAATCTAGAATAATCGCCTCCAAGAACTGTTATTCTAAACTTCATCTGTGCTATGGAGAGCTTTCACTGACCAATGCAATGTAATGTTGTAAATAAAACTTTTTTTAATGTTGCCCATCTATTAATGTGAAATTTCTACATTAAATAATTCTTGGTGTTGGATCCTTTAAAAAAAGGAGACCAATGGAGGACCATCAGCCATGGCTTGGAGCCCAGTTCTTGAGCAGAAGCTGCCCTAGATTGTTAGTAAATGCAGAACCCAGGAGACAGACTAGTAGCTGTTTACTCTTTCCTTATTTCCTTATTTGATTATTAGCATTTCTATCCCGATTTTTCATATTTAAAAAGGACACCCAAAGAACGGCCGATGATTATCAACCACATTTACCCCAAGTTAAAAATGTTATTCAGTAAAAAGCATGAAAGCATGTTATAATAATTATATATAATTATAATCCATTGCATTTCAAATTCCAAGAGGTTGTTGGGAGGAGCTGCTGGCTGCTTGTGAAGAGGCAGAGGTGACAAAGGAGAAAGATAGCGGCCCGTGTGCCTAACAGCGCATGAATCATATAACTATAAACCAAAAATACCATAATACATTTAGGGTTAGTGCGCTTGAGATTGTGATTTTATTTTATTTCAAAATGACTGGCTTAGTTCAGTATAATACTTGCTTTACAGCTGTCTGTCGCAATACTCTTTTCAAATTTGGATACTGTTCTCTTTGTAAAAAAATTACCAGTCTACATGGACAGAGTACCTATCTAGAATCTCTAATCTGTGCTCTCCAAGAAGAAATTAGGTGCCCAATCCAGCCATCTATTGAGCTGCTATGCTACCAGCCCCCACTACCACAAAGATCCTACAGGAAAAGGGCAGTATGGACAACCGTGGGATCTGACAGGGTGAGAGCTGTGGACCATAAACACAAAGCTTTTGCTGTGTCCCAGCATAACAGATACAGTGACCTTGCTGACCTTAATAGGGACACTAAAGTGACAGGTCAAGGTAGTTGTGATAATGATAACTCAAATAAGCCTGGGATCGTGGTCCTAGAAGAACTTACTTTGAAAAGGAGAATGTGTGAATCAGGTATTACGCACCAGTCACACAAGAAGAGCAAGGCATCCAAAAGAGAAGCCACCTTCTGGTTGGGGACTCAATTGTAAGGGATGTAAATTTAGGAAAGGATATGGAGGTTTTTAAAGAGGTCAGGTGTCTGCCATGCGCTACTGCCAGTAGAGACAAGAGTATTCTTAAGATAGTCAAGAATGCCAGTAAGGACTGTGATGTTGATGCTATTATACATCTTGGTACAAATGATCTGTCCCAGAAGGATGTACTTTCTGTTCAGAAAGACTTCCAGAGCTTGGGGTATGAACTTAGTAATATGGGCTGTAGGCTTATCTTTTCAGAGGTTCTACCAGTATACAAGGAACAAAAAGGGAAAGGGCAGTGTGTAGCGGAGTTTAATGTGTGGCTAAAGGAGTGGTGTAAAAAGGAAGGCATTGGTTTTATTAGTCATGATGTCTGCAGATGATCCAGTGAAAAACTGTACAAGAGAGATGGTTTGCATCCATCAAAAAAAGGAACTGAGTTACTTGGCATTAAATTCACAGATTTCCTGGATAAACATTTAAACTGAACAGCGGGGACAGAGAATTAATGGATACAGAACATTTCTGTCCCCAGAAACCTAAAATTAATGATTCCAGTGCATGCAAAATAGATGTTTGTGCAGGTAAGATTATCAACCTTGCTGTCAAGCAAAACCAAGCATTTAATAGTGAGTGTCATATCATGTGCATTAATCAAACAGGTGGCAAGAAAGTAGGGGCAGGCAGGCACAACACAGGTCATGTAGACAGTAAACACAGCGTCAGGCATAAAGATCTCAAGTGCCTATATACAAATGCACAAAGTCTGGGGAACAAACAGGGTGAACTCGAATTACGAATACATGAAGGTAGCTACCGTGTTTCCCCGAAAATAAGACCTACCCCGAAAGTAAGACCTAGCACTATTTTCTAAACCTGCCCTAATATAAGACCTACCCCGAAAATAAGACCTAGTATAAATCTCCAGTTCCAGGAAGACTTTTCAGGGAGCAACCGTGCACCATGAAACACCCCCTACACACTCACACCAACTATTTGGCACCATAAATATATAAGACCTACCCCAAAAATAAGACCTAGTGTGTTTTTGGGAGCCAAAAAAAATATAAGACAGTGTCTTATTTTCGGGGAAACACGGTATGATATAGTTGGAATAACAGAAACTTGGTGGGATGAAACCCATGATTGGAACATACTGGTGGAAGGATACAAACTATTCCAAAAAAAAACCACCAGACCCCATAAAAGAGGAGGTGGAGTTGCACTGTATGTAAAGGACCCCTGCCCACCCACTCACTCCTTACCTGGCATGCGAGCCATCCAACTTGCCTGGTATGGTAAGTTACTATTTCTCCTTTTTTCCCCGACCATCAGCTGTTCTGCTCTGCCATGAGATTTAATTAGTCTAAAAGCAGAGCTGAACCTTCCTTAGGGCTGAAGCCTTTCAGTGCAGACTCAGATAGCCAATTGCAGATAGATAGATCTCTGTTAATCTGTGATTCTGTGAGCGACTCAATCTGCCTGCCTGCTTTGCCTGCTTTGGGGTAAAAGTTGCTCTTTTTAAATGAAAAAATCAATATTTACATCAATATTTATAATATTTACATACAAGCCATGCCCACCCAGTCACATAGTCATACAAGCCACACCCACAAATTAGGCCACAGCCACAGAACCGGTTGTTAAGAAATTTGAATCCCACCCCTGGACATATCCAATAAAATTATTCTTTGAGGGATCTACCTGCTTCAGAGTTTTGTTTGCTGTGGGTATGTTACTTGGAACCCTGACATTGAGTTATTGATTTTAAGGGAAATAAAAGCTGAGATTATTCAAGTACATATGTGAGGAGGAGGAGAAGGAGGAGGCATCAATAAATTAAGAGCAAGGAGAAAAAGACTCCCTGACAGGAAAAATAATGTGAAAATGGGGTCAAGGTGAATGGAAGTTCGTCAGGCGAGGAAAGATTAAACAAGGAAAGATTAGAAGCACAATTTCAATTTCAATGAGAAAAGGGGAAACAGCTAAAGAAGACAAAGGAGGCACAAAGAAATTAGGGAAGGCCTGAATTTTAAAAAGATTCAGGAAATGCAACAGGTCCCACATGGCTATTCAGATAATGCCTGGAATTGTAGAAACGGTATCAGATATCCTGGGATATCTTCAACCATCCTGGACAATGATCTATCTAGAGCATTTTCATTTGGATTTCAGCATTGAATGGGGTGAAGGATGGATGGATGGATGACCACTGAATGATCTCCAGTGCAATTTTACCTTTGAACTCCATGTTTCCATGGAATACCAACTGAATTTCCATGACCACGTTCTTCCATGCCACCCACTCCACCCCAGAAACCTATCTTTTGAATCTCATTCCCAGTGCCCAATGGGATCACTATTAAGGTAGTCCTAGGCTTATTTTTTCCCCAAAAGCTTTTTATTTTATATTTGCAATAAACCCAACTTTCCTTTAAACAGGGGGTCAACTGGGTACATGTATCTTGTGCTAACAATTATAGCAGTCATGGGATTCAAAAATTTCTACTACCAGTTCTGCGGGCATGGCTTGGTGGGCATGGCAGGGGAAGGTTACTGCAAAATCCCCCTTCCCTCCCCACCCCACTAACCTGCTTTCCAGCTCCGTTCTTTTGTGCAGGGCAACCAAGGAGAACCAGCTGGGACTTAGGAGGCAGAGAATAGATGGGGGCAGGGCCAATCAGAGGTGAGAAAATTTCCACTTCCGGTTCTCCAGAACTGGTCAGAACCTGCTGAATATCACCTCTGAATTATAGTTTAGTACTTTTCTTACCAATATAACAATATTTCCTTTAAAATTATTATCTCTTACATTTGTTATCTCTATATCAATATTCACTTATTTCTCTATGTATTCATCTGCTCAGTTTTAGCTTGTTTTATTTTTCCAACCATTGATAAAATTTATCCCATATCATATAATATTCAGTTTCTTCTTTTTCTTTAATTGCCAATGTTAATCTATTCATTTTTGCACGTTCAAACATTTTCTCAATCACTTTTCCCTCTGACGGTCGTCCTAGACTTATGATGCAATTACAACAGCCTCCCCAGAACTCCTTATGACCCAGATTCAAAGTTCTGGCCATGCACCCACAGTCATGTGATCTCATTTTGGACATTTCCAGCACCTCATTGGTCACGTGGTGCTTGTGATTCTAGGTCTCCACAAGTCTTAAAAGTTGCCAAGTTTGGAGACCTCTGATCTGGAATCATAGAGACCACAATGTTCTAGAATCACAGAGACCTCTGATCTAGAATCACAGAGACCACAATTCTGGGAGTTGAAGTCCACAAGTCTTAAAGTTGCCAAGTTTGGGGACCCCTGTTCTAGATATTCAACTGAAACTTTGAAACTTGAAATGCTGGGATCCCATACCAAGCTGACCTTAGTTGACCTCAAGAAAAGGAAAGCAGGACTCAGTTAGTACTACCTGTATAGGAGACCATCAGAAATCCCAGCTCTGTAAGCCAGATGGTGAGTTGAAAACTTCCCATAAGAAGACAGTGGCAAACACTTCCAAGTTATCGCCAATACATAGATTTCCTTTGGGTCTCCAGGGTTTAGCTTTATCTCTTGAAAACATGATTCATGTAAACAACGTTGGCTAATCTGAGAGTATGCACACCTTTGAACTAACCAGAGTTCTTGAATCTTGATGAAGCAGAAGACCAACTGGAAATAAACTCCAGAGCTAACTGTTACTTCTTATCTGAACTGTAAAAATAGCTGAAGTCATTTCTCAGGAGGCAGACGTAAAACAATGGTATTCCTGGGATTTATCAGCTCAGAAGAGCTGCAGTGAGAGGGCAACAGCTCTTGTCTCTTTAGGAAGTCCTCTTGAGAGGGACCTCAAATGAGCTACAAGAAGGAGGTCTGGAGGTGGGATGGGAAAAGGGAATCAACTTCTCTTTGTTTTGCAGGGGATCTGTCAACCATAATTGCTTCCATCACAGCTTTCTTTGCTGCTCTGACTTTTCAGCCAGTCTGTTTCTTTAACAGAAGCCGTTGGAGATACAAAATAAGGAGGAACATTTCAAAGGTGTGACTCAAAAGCAGAAGCTGGAAAATATCTCCTGGATTGTTGGAGGCAGCTTGAAAGGCTGAGAAATTCAATCCTTGGGGACATCCAAAGGACCTGGGTCAGAGATGAATGGAATACTTGTGTAGTTTATTTACCATCTGTGAATTTCCATGTTTTTGAACAGATTACAACCTCAGGCTCAGTCATTCTAAATTTCCACTAAATGTTGCACCACCCTTGGCCAATAAAAACAACAAAACAAAACAAAAAGGCCTGCAAAGAAATGTATATTTACAAAAATCAAAGAACATTCATTATGTAGAGGAGTGCAAAAACCACATATGCTTTGAACATTTGTACATATTTGCTGAAGTAGTGCATTTAAAAATCTAGAAGTAACAAAATGGAGAGATTTGCCATCCCTTCCTGAGTTTATAGGCCTGTTTTTCCTTCCTTCTCACCCAATATCCTGTTGCTGAATTTCACCCTCTTTAAAGAAAACAAATTTAGCTCCCCACCTCTGGAAAACGTTTCTAGTCCTTCCTCTGTTGCAAGAATACAGGTAGTCCTCGACTTAATGACCACAATTGAGCCCAAAATTTCTGTTGCTAAATGAGACATTTCTTAAATGAGTTTTGCCCCATTTTATGACCTTTCGTCCCACAGATGTTAAGTGAATCACTGCAGTTGTTAAGTTAGGAACATGGTTGTTAAGTAAATCCCCGTTGACTTTACTTCTCAGAAGGTTGCAAAAGTTGATCACGTGACCCCGGGACACAGCGATTGTCATAAATATGAACTCATTGCCAAGCATATGAGTTTTGATCATGTGACCAAGGAGATGCTGCAATGGTTGTGTAGAAAGTTAGCACCCACCCTCTCCTAGAAGAATGAAATATTTTGGGAAATATTAAAAAGGCAGAATATTGTATTTCCCTGGATGAAGAAAAGGAGAAACATGTTTTAAAGACAAAGCAGCTTCCTGCTCCTCCCCTTCAGCTCCAGGGTGATGGGATTAAGACATGGCCCTCAGGACATGATGGGATTACCCAACTCACTACATGGCACCTGGGAAGATTGCATTAGCCAGCACTCAGGTGAAGCCATGTGGTCCAGACAAAGTCTACAAAGTTAGCTAAGACTCCCACCCCTGGGAATCTGACAGCCAATGGGATACATTTCTTACACAGGAACAGGAAACACTAAGGTGGGGCCCAAGAGAGTATAAAACCAAGGGTCTCTCACCATCTTGGCCCTTCTTTTCCTTCACCCAACGTCTTGAAGCATGTGATCGTCCTTTTCGCCCAGGAGCTCCAAGCCATGTGGTCCTGTCCACCATTAAACCATCTTTCCAAGCAGCCTCCATGTTTCCAGTGTCTTTTCCCCCCACTTGGAACTGAACCCAGAAGGAAAATTCTTCCAACAGTCGTAAGCATGAAAAATGGCCATGAGTCACTTTTTGAAGTCCTGTTGTAACTTTGAACAGTGCCTAAATAAACTGTTGTAAGCTGGGGACTACCTCTATTAAGAGAAGCCTATTCTGAAAAAAAAATCAAAGAGCTTGAGCTTTGTGGTTTGGGCATGAGACGGGGTGGCTGAGAAGCCTCGGTTGGCCTTCCTGACTTGGCAAGGGGAAGGGTCTTCTGGATACCAAGCTGCACTAGATCTCCCCTTCTACCAAGTTAGGCCCAATTTTACCTAACTTTTCCAGGCTTGAGAAGTTCTGCCTTGGTGCTCTGGCTCCTTTGCCACTCCCAGGGCTGCAGTGCAAGGGCAGAATGTGGAGGCTGTTGAGGATCAGAGTTAGGGTTAACAGAGGGATACAATCAAGATCAAGGGAGGTACTAATACCACTCTATAAAGTCTTAGTAAGACCACACCTAGAGTACTGCATCCAGTTTTGATCATCACACTATAAAAAGATGTTGAGACTCTAGAAAAAGTGCAGAGAAGAACAACCAGGATGATGAGGGGGCTGGAGGATAAAACATACGAAGAACGGTTGCAGGAATTGGGCCTGGCTAGTCTAGGGAAGAGAAGGACCAGGGAAGACAATGATAGCAGCCTTCCAATATTTGAGGGGCTGCCCCAGAGAGGAAGGGGGTCAAGCTATTCTCCAAAGTACCCGAAGGCCAGACAAGGAATAATGGATGGAAACTGAACAAGGAGAGATTCAACCTGGAAATAAGGAGGAATTTTCTGACAATGAGAAACAATCAACCAAGGGAACAGAAATTGCCTTTGGAAGTTGTGGGAGCTTCATCACTGGAAGCTTTCAAGAAGAGACTGGACTGTCATCTGTCAGAAATGGTGTATGGTCTCCTGCTTGGGTGGGGGGTTGGACTAGATGATCTAAAGGGTCCTTCCAACTCTGTTAATCTGAATCTGGCCAAGGCCCAGGGAACCAAGAGGCTTCTGAAGAGATGCTGTGATCCGGCGTCCTTCTCAGATGCTCTGAATTCTGCCGGGAACGTCTGAGCCGACGGGTGCTGCCTGTCGCCCATCCCCACCCACTTCCTGCTGAACCAACCCAGGATTTGGGTTTCAGCAACTGAAAGAGCCATCGGCCCCTCAACCCCTCCATCCCTGCCTTTCTCAAGATGCAAATATCTAGAGAATGTTTCTCTTCCACGTCTGGGGGGTCATGTGGGCCCCGTGGGGAATGGCTTTAGACAGAAGCTGCTGCCAAGCGCGAAGAGATGGTGCCAGACGCTTTATCAACAGCTGTCGCCGGTTTTATCGGGGTGCATAATAACAGCAAGCAGGAAAAAGAAAAGAAGCGGAGGAGAAAGGAATGGCTTAATCTGTTAATTGGAGCCCCTGGGAGGGTTTTGATGTCTCTGGTTGCAGAGACAGGCTCTCTTGTGCAAAGTCTTCTTGCTCCTGGGAACTAGAGTCTCAGACCCTGCTTCCAAAGTCATGGGCATGTTTCTCCCAGGACCAGCAGGCTTGCCCAGACCCTGCCCACGCCCCAGGCATGCCCGGCTTGGCGACAGGTGGTCTGCAGCCCAACAACAGACCCCAAAGGGCAGCACATTCCCCCACCCACCAGGCTGCCTTTCCACCCACCACAACGCCACTTGCCATCTGACCACTCTGGTGCCACCCAGCCCTGAATGCCCCGAGACTGGCGGTGCTGCCCACCAGGAAAGGTCAAGCCCGCTTGGAAACGTCTGGGAACAATCAGCCATGTGTTCTTCTCAGGGAATCGGTTGGTGGGAAGCTGGCAAAGTTGGTTCTTTGTCCCTCTGCAGGGAAGGCTGGCCGACAACTTCTGCCCTCCCAGTAATCCCTAGCAGTTTGCAAAAAATCGTTTCTTGTCAAGTCACTGGAGCGATGGGGCAGGAGATGCCCTCCCAGGTGCCCAAAGTCATGCCAGGATTTGGGCAGCGTAATGAGGGACGAACCCTCCAAAGTGGGTGAAGCAGGACCCCACCTCTGCCTGTTAATGAATTTGTCCCTTTTTATCCAAGTTTGTTGTTCTGTTGGAAGAAATATCCTTCTGGGTTAAGTTCTAAGTGGGGAAGAAAGACATTGGAAACATGGAGGCTGTTTGGAAAGATGGTCTAATGGTGGACAGGACCACATGGCTTGGAGCTCCTGGATGAAACACATACTCACATACTTCAAGATGTTGGGTGAAGGAAAAAGAAGGGCCAAGAAGCTGAGAGACTCTTGGTTTTATGGAAAAAGTTGTTTCCCCAATGGCTTTTCAATCCTTTAGATCAGGGGTCTCCAACCTTGGCAACTTTAAGACTTGTGGACTTCAGTTCCCAGAATTCCTCAGCACAGCTGGGAATTGAAGTCCACAAGTCTTAAAGTTGCCAAGGTTGGAGACCCCTGCTTTAGATGTATTCAGACGTGGTCACTGGGTAAGTTAAGATGGTGGCCACAATTGGACGAGCAAAACATAGCATACTGAATGGAAGAGAAGGGGAGGGGAGAGGAGAGGAGAGAAGAAGAGATCTTGGAGGCCTTGTAGTCCAACCCCCTGCTCAAGTGGGAGACCCGATATTATTTCAGACTTTCTGAAATTCCTTTCATCGTGTGCCGTGGCTACTTCCATGACTTTAAAGATCGTACTTTGTAGACATGCCTGGCTGCCCTCTTCCATCGCAGCTTTCCTTTGATTCCCCAGACAAATCTCTGGGCTATTAGCTGTGGCTATTCCATTTTCCTAGGGCTCCCTGGCTCTTGTGCATGGCTCCCCAGACAGATGGAGCCAGATGTTGGATCTTGCTTTGCAGCCAAACTGCTCGCTACATAGGTATTTTGAATTATTCAACATTGCCAAGCAGAAGTCCCTTGCAAGTCCCAAGGAAGGGAAATGGCCTGTGGAGTCTTGGGGTGCCCATCTTGCTTTCCCTGGCTGGACCAACAGCCAGAGCCCCGTTGGAGACCCAAATCTTGAGCTGAGAGAGGTTTTCCCCGGGATCTGTTCACGGATGGAGCCTGGCTTTCTGTGGCCGCCTCAACCTTGGCAATGCACCCTGGATTTCCTTTTGGGACACTCGCAGTCTTGACTTTGGCTTGCTCTCTTCCTATTCCCCGATTCAACTGACCTACCACCCACCCTTCTCCATCCGTCTGTCCTTCCTTCCTTCCTGGTTTTGGCTATGAAATGATTTCCTGCCCCCTGATCTCTGACCTCCGGAATGTCCCAGCATGGGCTGATCTGTCCTACCGCCCTTTTCCCTTCTCATTGGCCTTCTGTTCCAGCGCTCAGCTTCCTGATCCCCTGTCTGCTCCCCTCCAGTTGGGGAGTCCCCCTCTGGCTGCGCTCCAGGATCTGCCTTTGGGCAGAATTGGCTGCCTCTGTCCAGTG
This sequence comes from Naja naja, assembly GCA_009733165.1. NCBI lineage: Eukaryota > Metazoa > Chordata > Lepidosauria > Squamata > Elapidae > Naja > Naja naja. Next base: position 10,364 of record SOZL01001775.1, on the reverse strand, counting down.
TCTGCCTTCCACTCAGCCTGTGCAAGAAAGGAAAAGAGGATTGTGTTACAGTGGTGGGATTAAAAAAAAATTACTACTGGTTCTGTAGGCATGGCTTGGTGGGCATGGCAGGGAAAGGATACACCAAAATCCTCCTTCCCTCCCCACCCCACTAACCTGCTTTCCAGCAGGGCAACCAAAGAAGACCCAGCCTGTTATGTATGCAGAGTTTGAATATGATTGGTTGTTCTTGTAAAGTGTTTGAAATCATTGGTTTAAAAGTGCGGGAAAACCCTGCACTCTGATTGGCTGTCAGCTGAGGCAGCCGCTATCTGCCTAAGCCAAATTGGGTCTGTTCTGAGCTGAAGTCACAATAAACTTTGAGTTGAAGCACTCCGCATCCTGCCTCTCTATGCGAACTTAACACTGGCGATGAGGGTGGGATTTCCCTGAAGAGAAGACAACGCGGAACAGAGAAGAGCGAGATGGCTGCGCTGAACACCCCCCCAGCCCCATTCCACCCGAAGAATGAAGACTGGGAGTCGTATGCAGATCAGTTTCAGATGTTTTTGGAAGAAGCTGCTTTTAACAATATCAAAAGACAAATCACTTCTGATTGTGTGCTGATACAGTTTTCTGAGAATTTACCTGTTGTACTAACTTGTGATGCATCCCCTTTTGGAGTGGGGGGGGTGTTGAGCCACATGCTTCCCAGTGGAAGGGAAGCCCCTATTGCATTTTACTCTCACACTTTGACTAAAGCAGAGAGAAATTACAGCCAACTGGACAAGGAAGCTTTGGCAATTGTGGCAGCTGTCAAGAAGTTCCATGAGTACGTTTATGGGAGAAGTTTCACCATTGTGACAGATCACAAACCTCTCTTAGGCATTGTGGCAGGAGACAGACCAACGCCCACAATCCTGTCACCAAGAATGCTGAGATGGACTGAATTTCTTGCTGCTTATTCATACAAACTCATCCACAGACCTGGAAAAGACATTGGGCATGCTGATGCTTTGAGTCGCTGCCCACTTCCTTCGCACATTGAGAACCCTGCTCCTGAATCTTACACTTTTTTCTGGAAACTGTTGCCAAACTTCCAGTCCATGCTGCTGAAATTGCCAGAGAGACTGCCAAAGACACTTTATTAGCTCCTATTATAGGCTGGATTAAGAAAGGTTGGCCACTTCAAGATCTACCTCAAGGTTCCCAACCTTTTAAGTCCAGACAAACTGAGTTATCTGTATTAAGAGGATGTATTTTGTGGGGTAACAGGGTGGTTATTCCTGCAAAACTACAGAAAGAGGTTTTGGAAATGTTACATGAGGGTCATCCGGGAATTGTCAGAATGAAGGGATTGGCCAGGAGTTATGTATGGTGGCCAGGTATTGACAAAATGGTTGAAAACTGGGTTGCATCCTGTCCCAACTGTCAGGAAGTCAGGCCTGCTCCACCTCTCGCCCCTAAACAGGAATGGGAATGTCCTAGGGGCCCATGGTCCAGGATTCACATTGATTTTGCTGGCCCTACCAGAGGGCACACTTTCCTTATTGTGGTAGATGCATACTCCAGATGGTTGGAGGTGCTGTTGCTCAAACAGCTTAAGAAACTTTTTGTAACTCATGGGTTGCCAGATGTTATTGTTTCTGACAATGGTCCTCAATTTACTTCCAACCTTTTTGAATCATATTTAGCACAGCAGGGTATCAGACACGCCCTTACTGCCCCTGGGCATCCTTCGACTAATGGCCGGGCTGAGCGCATGGTACATTTTACCAAGGAGAAACTCCAACAATTGGGTCCAGGGGACATCACTGAGAAAGTTGAAAACTACTCAGTATCCAACACATCACTCCTAGTCCATCCACTAACTTAACTCCTGCCGAGCTTTTGATGGGGAGAAAACTCAGGTCTACCCTAGATCGCCTTCACCCCACTTATGCACCCAACGCACCTCTAGATTCCACCAGCAAAACTCGCACATTCACTGTGGGTGATTCTGTTCATGCTAAGAACCTTGTGGGTGAACCACTATGGATTCCTGCTGAGATAACCCAGGTTACAGGCCCCAGGTCTTACAGGGTTCAAACTGAGAATGGTGTCTTGTGGAGTAGGCACATAGACCAATTACGGTCCAGACTGCCTCTGGAGCATTGCCCTTGCTCCTCTCAGGATTCCATACCCTCAGCCTCTTCTAGGGGAAGGGGAGATAATGATGGTAATCAGCAAGTGAGAATCAACCCCATGTGTAACGAGCTAACACGACAGGAATCATCCCAAAACCTGTCAGGGTACCAACAACCATTTGTGCAAATAGAAGATTGCACATCACTACCAGATTTAGGGGTGACATTGGGTTGGAGATGGACTGGGAGGAAAGACCAGGTTGTAGTAACCAAGCAGGTTCTACCAATACAAGAAGTCCTAATAAGGGAATGTTGCCAGATACATTTCCTTCCTCACAAAGTGAGATTCCCAAAACACCTGAACCACGCAGGTCTCAACGCCAGAAGAGCCCCACCTATCTACAAGAATATATTAGATAGATGGGGTTTGAGTATGGACCAAACCTAGTGGGGAGGGATGTTATGTATACAGAGTTTGAATATGATTGGTTGTTCTTGTAAAGTGTTTGAAATCGTTGGTTTAAAAGTGCGGGAAAACCCTGCACTCTGATTGGCTGTCAGCCGAGGCAGCCGGCTATATATAGCTGCCTCGGCTAAGCCAAATTGGGTCTGTTCTGAGCTGAAGTCACAAAAAACTTTTGAGTTGAAGCACTCCGCGTCCTGCCTCTCTATGCGAACTTAACGCAGCCAATCAGCTGGGACTTAGGAGGCAGAGAATAGATGGGGGTGGGGCCAGTCAGAGGTGGGATTTGCCGGTTCTCCAAACTACTCAAAATTTCCACTATCGGTTCTTCAGAACCGGTCAGAACCTGCTGAATACCATCTCTGGTTGTGTATAAGTGCATTTTTCTAGGTGTGAGGTTTTTCAAGTCCAGATTTGAGCAGGAAAAAGGAAGCTGATTATTGGCTAGCTGAGCCATGGTGGCGCAGTGGTTAGAATGCAGCATTGCAGGCTAATTTTGCCCACTGCCAGTAGTTCGATCCTGACTGGCTCAAGGTCGATAAAATGAGGACCCAGATTGTTGGAGGAAATAAGCTGACTCTGTAAACTGTTCAGAGAGGGCTATAAAGTACTATGAAGCAGTATATAAGTAAGTACTAAGTGCTATCCTACGTATACAGGAAGTCCTTGATTTACAACCAGTGGTAGGATTCAACAGGTGTAACAACCAGTTTGGTGAGCCGCTTGATAAGAGACTATTTCTTTGGGCAGTCAGAGTTAAAAGCATCACGTCAGAGGCAAAACCTGGTGTTTACTTACATGGTTCTTTGCAAAATCTGATCCTAAAATTACTTGCTTATTTATTTATTCATTCTACTTGCATCCTGCCAAATCAACCCAGGTCCAAAACAATCTTCAAAAATGACAATAACCATGAAAGTCAGCCATTAAAAAATCTCTGTAGTAAAGAAAACCAAATGTAGAAATTAGAACACCAAGTTTGCATGTGATGGAAGCCAGGAGGAAAGGAAATCTTTCTGCCTCCTGTTAAATAATGCATTTAATTTCATAAAATCAAATTACAGCAGGCATGCTCTCTCTTCCAAATGGCTGCGTTGAAATCCTTTTCATCAGTAGGAAGGATTTGTTTCATCTTGGTTTACTGAGCTAAATAAGTGGCCAGGTTTAGACAGCTTGCGAAATCAAATCCTGGTTAGGAAAGGCACAGATCCTGCCTATAGCAGCCCTCTGAGTCTCAACACCCAAAATGGATCTTTGGATAGCAACTCATGCCCTCGTCCCCATGCATCTGGGCTACTGCAATATATTTTTCCTGGGTCTGCTTTTGAAGACTTCATGCATGCCAACTGAAAAAGCTGGCATTTCTCACATAAGACTTCAACGGATAATTAGAACTGCAGAAAAAAACAACTGCTACCAACCTGCCCTCCATTGGAGACCTGTATACTGCATGAGTCAAAAAGAGAGCTATGAAAATATCTACAAACCCCTCACATCCTGGACATAAACTGTTTCAACTTCTACCCTCAAAGCGATGCTACAGAGCACTGCACACCAGAACAACTAGACACAAGGGGAGTTTTTTCCTGAACTCTGCTAAATTCCCACAACACTGTCAAACTATTTGTATTATTATTCTTTGTATATGATTTATATTGTTTTATTTAGTTTCCTAGTATGATTTTGATTGTTTATGACTATGACTATCACTGTTGTATCTTATGATTATTGATGTACTTTTTATGTACATCATAAAAAGAGAGCATATGCACCGAAGACAAATTCCTTGTGTGTCCAATCACACTTGGCCAAAAAAGAATTCTGCTATTCTATTCTATTCTATTCTATTCTGTTCTGTTCTGTTCTGTTCTGTTCTGTGCTGTTCTGTTCTGTTCTGTCTGCCTCCATTTCTATTTCTATAACACGGGTGATGTGTACTTTTCATCCTTGTATTTCTGGATGCAATTACACGTGTGGGTTTTAACTTCCAGAAACTGAAGTATGTTCAGAACTACCTTTTTCGAGCAGAATTGTCTGCCCTCGGCTCCCCATCCACAGACCCAGCTCTCCCTCACGTTGAGCATTTTCTGAAAGATAAATATGGAAAGTTCTGGAAAACCTTCAGAGAATGAATCAAACTGTTCCTCTTTGGCTTGCGTTCTTATTCTGTTTTTCCATACACAGAGGTGTCCATGGGATATGGTAAAAAAAAGGGGGGGGGCACAATGGTAAAATGGAGAGCCTGCAGACACTCCTGCTTACCCTCATGCATTTCACTGTGAAATTTAACTCTGCTAAACAGAACACTATAAAAAGCAGGCAGGAAAAGGGAGACAGAAAGAGGGAGGGGAGGGAAGAGGGTAAATGAAGGAGAGGAGGGGGAGGGGAGGAGGAAGGGAAGGGAAGAGGATAAATGAAAGAAAGGAAGGGAAGGGAAAGGAAAGAGAAAAAGGAAAGGGAAGGGAAGTAAAAAAAGAGAAGTAAAAAGGGGAAAGGAAAGGGGTAAATGAAAGGAAGGGAAGAGAGAAAAAAGAGAAAAGAAAAGAAAAGAAAGAAAGAAGAAAAGAAAGAAAGAAAGAAAGAAAGAAAGAAAGAAAGAAAGAAAGAAACTAACTATAATGGGTGAAAGCATTCCTGAGGATGTTTTACCAATATGGAACCCATTAGTGGCGAAATCTGCTTCTTCCCATGCCAGGGTTCTAATTGTGCTTTCACTGGCTTTAACACACAGAAGGAAGCTTTGTTGGATTTTCCCCTGTGCTAGTATCTCTTACCACAGGATATTAAATAAAAGCCAAGTGGCTGTCAAAGAAGCAAGTGGCCAGCTGCCCTTTCTGTGATTACACTCGAAGCCCTTTTATTTTTTTTGACTTCTGGGCTAACTTTGATCTAATTTAATCCAGAGTCAGAGCTGTAAACCTGAACGATGAACTTGAGGGGATGGAACTTGTTGGTGGTTTTATTCCATAGTATCTCTGACTTTATGGGAGGGCAGGGAAAACACCTATAGAACAGAAAGGTGGCCCATGGAACAGGAGAGGCCTAGAACATGGAATAGCAGGGTTGGAAGGGACCCAGAGGTCCTCTAGTCCAACCCCTGCTCGAGAGAGGAGTAAGAAGAGATTGGACAAATGCCTGTCCAATCTTTTCTTGAAAACCTCCCCTGATGGAGCACCCACCACTCCCAGAGGCAAGCTGTTTAGTTTTGAATTTATATTTTACCGACAAAGAAATAAAGGGCAAAATTATGTCTGTCGGTAAAATATAAATTCAACACAAAAATAGTTTGTGGAGAAAGTGACTGCCTGCGAAGGCTCCTGGATTGGGGCTGAAAGGTGAAAGTGAAAGCAGTAATGCTCCATCCCATACTGTAGTTGGGCAGATCAGGTTGCCCTGATAGGCTGGTCCCACCGGAGAAAAAACACTTCAGCTGTTTAATTGCAGCTAAAGATCATTTGGCCTGAAGGGAAATGGCTTTATAAAAGGTGGGGCACCCTAATTTTGTCCCTCTCGCCCTTCGAGAGCTGCATGCCCAGCATGAAGTGAAGGGTCTTTCAATCCCAGAGAAAGGAGCATTTCCACAGGGCCCCACCAGCACCAGCAGTACTTAAAAATAAATACTAAAATGTAGCTGTAAAATCCCCAAATCTGTCAAGCGAGCTGTAGAGATATGAAAACTGGGCATTTTGCTCCCTCTTCATCCCAAATCTTGCCATAGAACAGTCTTTCTCAACCTTAGCGACTTTAAGACATGTGGACCTCAACTCCCTGAATTCCCCAGCTGGCATCTTTTAAGGTGGGTAACAGTTAACAGGTAATCAGAATTGGAAGGGACCTCAGGTCATCTAGTCCAACCCTCCCCAAGCAGGAGACCCTACAACCATTTCTGACAAATGGCAGTCCAATCTCTTCTTGAAAAGTGATGACGCTCCCACAACTTCCGAGAGCAAGCTGTTCCATTGGTTGATTGTTCTCACTGTCAGAAAATTTCTTATTTCCACGTTGAATCTCTCCTTGTTCAGTTTCCATCCATTATTCCTTGTCTGGCCTACAGGCACTTTAGAAAATAGCTTGACCCCCTCCTCTCTATGGCAGCCTCTCAAATATTGGAAGACTGCTATCCTGTCTCCCCTGGTCCTTCTCTTTACTAGACTAGCCAAGCTCAGTTCCTGTAACCATTCTTCATATGTCTCCAGTCCCTTAATCATCCTGGTTGCTCTTCTTTGTACTTTCCAGAGTCTTAACATCTTTTTTTGTACGGAACAAAACTGGATGCAGTATCTAGGTGTGGTCTTACTAAGGCTTTATAGAGTGGTATTAATACCTCCCTTGATCTTGATTGTATCCCTCTGTTAATGCAACTTAGGATTGCATTGGCTTTTTTGGCTGCTGCTGCCCACTGCTGGCTCCTATTTAGCTGATTGTCCACTAAGACTCCAAGATCCCTCTCACAGTTACTGTTATTAAGCCTAGTTTCACCCAGTCTGTATGTGTACTTTTGGTTTTTCTTGCCTAAGTGTAGGATTTTACTTTTCTCTACACTGAATTTCATTTGTTAGATACAGCCCCAGTGTTCTAGTCTGTCAAGATCCATCTGGAATTTGAGCCTAACTTCTTGGGTGTTAGCTATTCCTGCCAGCTTAGTATCATCTGCAAATTTGGTAAATTCCCCTTCTATTCCCTCATCTATGTCATTAATGAAGATATGGAAGGGTACTGGGCCTAAGACAGAACCTTATGGCACCCCCCTGCTTACGGAAATTCCCTCCATGTAGACTTACATCCATTTAGGACTACTCGTTGAGTACGGTTTGTCAGCCAGTTGCGAGTCCATCTAGTGGTGGTGCTATCTATTTTACTTTTTTCTAGCTTACTAAGAAGTAGGTTGTGGTCTACTTTGTTGAATATGCCTTGCTGAAATCTAAATATGGGTGGGTGGACTTCCACTCCCAGAATTCCCCAGCCAGCATTCTTTAAGATGGGTGGACTTCCACTCCCAGTTCCCCAGCCAGCATCCTTTGAGATGGTTGTACTGGCTGGGGAATTCTGGGAGTTGAAGTCCACCCATCTGAAAGCTGCCAAGATTGAGAAATACTGCCCTAGAAGAAAGGAGAGTGAAAGGAAAACCCTTCAGCCAAGAACTGGGCCTTGTGAGTCAGTCCCTGTCTTTCCGGTTTCCTTTCCAAACCATCTCTATGTACCTTAGGAGCCATATCCTGTCGGAGAAGGGTTGGGTCAACAGGATTGCAAGGCAAACATTTCCATGTCCAAGAAACTCATTCAAAAGTGGTGCTGTTGCATTTTCATCCTTTGGACAATTCCAAAGAAGACGCCATGAAGGCACCGCTGAGCTGGGCAGCCAAACAGGAGAGATTTACCTCTTCCATGTCAAGGAAACACTTCCCTGTATAACTTTTAATCCTCTAACCACTGTTTTTTTTTTCTTGCAGAAAGGATAGAAAGCAGCATGTCAGAGGATCAGGGCTGGACCAAGATACAGGTAGATATTGATTTACAAGTTCATTTAGTGACCATTCAAAGTTACAATGGCACTGAAAAAAAGTACAGACAGCAGATTAGCAGAGTTGTAGGTCATCACTCCAATCCCTGCTGCCCAAGCAGGAGACCCTACACCATTTCTGACAAATGGCAGTCCAATCTTCTTGAAAGCCTCCAGGGATGAAGCTCCCACAACTTCTGAAGGCAACTTCTGTTTCACTGGTTGATTGTTCTCATGTCAGAAACATTATCCTTATTTCTAGATTGATTCTCTCCTTGATCAGTTTCCATCCATTATTCCTTGTCTGGCCCTCAGGTGCCTTGGAGAATAGCTTGACCCCTTCCTCCTCTCTGTGGCAGCCCCTCAAATACTGGAAGATGCTATCCTGTCTCCCCTGGTCCTTCTCTTCCCTAGACTAGCCATGCCCAAGTCCTGCAACTGTTCATGGTATGTTTTAGTCTCCAGTCATCATCTTGGTTTCTCTTCTCTGCACTCTTTCTAGAATCTCAACATCTTTTTTATGGTGCGGTGACCAAAACTGGAGGCAGTACTCTAGGTGTGCTCCAGAGGTGGAATTCAGCAGGTTCTGACCAGTTCTGGAGAACCAGTAGCAGAAATTTTGAGTAGTTCAGAGAATCGGCAAAAACCACCTCTGACTGGAGATTTTACAGTATCCTTCCCCTGCCACATCCACCAAGCCACGCCTGTGGGCAGAGAAAATATCTACAGACCCCTCACATCCTGGACATAAACTGTTCCAACTCCACTCCTCAGGATTCCACTGTAGTGTGTTGCATGCCAAGATGAGACACAGAGAGTTTTTTTCCCTTGGGCCACCCCCTTGCTAAACATCTAATTCCACAGAATCATCTTATGCCTAAGGATATTTACCTGGCAATAGCAATAGCCCTTAATCACAGTGCTTTACAGCCCTCTCTAAGTGGTTTACAGAGTCAGCCTGTTGCCCCCAACAATCTGGGTCCTCATTTTACCAACCTTGGAAGGATGGAAGGCTGAGTCAACCTTGAGCCTGGTGAGATTCGAACTGCCAAATTGCAGGCAGCTGGCTATCAGCAGAAGTAGCCTGCAGTACTGCACTCTCACCATTGCACCACTGTGGCTCACCTATGCACTTCTTGCTATTATCCTTACCATTCTCATCTTCTCATTTCTCATTTGTTCTCATCTTCTCATCTTTCCTACTGCTATCTTCTCCTCTTGGTATACTATGATTTATCAACGGTTGTTGATACCTTATGATTTATGATTGCATCTTATGATTAATGCTCAATGCCTTATCACTTTGTTGCTTGTATGTACACGGAGAGCTTATGCACCGGAGACAAGTTCCTTGTGTCACACTTGGCCAATAAATAATTCTACTTTCTACTTTTTTCATCTCCACTGGTCTTGCACTGCTAATGAACGAAGGTAAATTTAGACAGGTGGTCTTACAGAGGCTTCCCTCGTCATGGGAGCAGGGCTTGAAAGAGTCAGAGAAGAGCAACAAAGAGGATTAGACAACTGGAGGCTAAAACACATGACGACAATTGCAAGAATTGGGTATTTCAAGTTTAATGAAAAGAAGAACTAAGGTGACATGACAGCAGTCTTCCATATCTAAGGGGCTGCCAAAGAAGAGGGAGTCAAGCTATTCTCAAAGCCCCTGAGGGCAGGACAAGAAGCACCAGATGAAAACTAATCGAGAGAACCAACTTAAAAATAAGGAGACACTTCCTGACAGAACAATTAACCAGTTAGAACAACCCTCCAGAAGTTGTAAATGCTCCAACACTGGAAGTTTTAGAAGAGATTGGACAACCATTAGTCTGAAGTGGTATAGGGTTTCCTGCCTCAAGGGGTTGGACTAGAGTCCCTTCTAATTCTGCTAAGGTTAAATAAGGTCATTCTATAATGTATGGCATTAGAACCCCTTCTGGAAAGAGACCAGGTTTTAGTCTATGGAATCAGATTGCAATCTCGGTTTTTTCCCCTCTCTTGTTGACTGTATGGTTTTTAGAGAAAGTTTGCATGTTTTGTTAAGCTTTTTTTAAAATCATTTTGAGGAACTTTTTAATTGTTGGGAACTGCCCAGAGTCACTGAGATGAAATGGGTTAAATCAATCAATCAATCAATCAGAAAGTAAGCTCCACTTAAACTCAGCTGGGACTTACTTTGGAGTAGACATACTGTAGAATGGACAGTTGCTAAGAAGTCCTGAAAATATGTTTGAAAGGAGAAAACACTAGATTTGTCATCTCTAAAAACAGGAATGGTAAATAGGTAAAGGACTCT
>SOZL01001774.1:0-13267 GCA_009733165.1 Naja naja | reverse complement strand
TTTGCTGTAAACGCTGATAAAATTAAACCCGGAAAGCAATTAAGAAACATTTTATTTATAAAATAAGAAAATCTAAATGGAGTTACATACTTGCAACTTCTTCACTCCAGGCATATAGAAAAGAAGAAAGGAAAAATTACAACGGAAGTGAAGTAAAAACTTGGTACACATGCGCAGTATCAAATATCACAAGACTTTCTTATCTCATTACTATGGAGACAAGATAACACAGTGCTGGCTAGCAGACACCTGCTTGCTAGAATATGAGCTTAGACTTGAACAGACAAACCAGAAAAACGCAGTGACATCCCCTTCTTTTGTCTTTAAGCGAAAATCAGATAAGGCACATCTCACGCAGATATTTGTGCTGCACTGCTGGAAGTGGTTTGTTGAGCATGTCAGCAATCTGATCATGTGTGGACACATACTGTAATGTAACAAAACCTTGTTTAACTAATTGCTTTATGTTCTTATAACGAATGTCAATGTGTCTGGACCTAGAACCTGTGAAATGTGTTTCAGAAGTATAAACCACAGATTCGTTGTCTTCCATCATGGTGATTGGCTAGATCGGACGTTTCCAGATATCTGTGACTAAAGCATCAAACCATGTTAGAGAATTACAAGCATCTGAAACACAAGCATATTCAGCTTCAGTAGATGAGCAAGAAATGAAATTCTGTTTACGCCACTTGCCAGTAAACAGGACACCCATTTAAGAACATCATATAACCTGAGGTACTTTTACGTGACTTCTTATCACTCGCCCAATCAGAATCTGCATAACAACATAATTCTGCATAATCAGTATGTGTTGGTTCTAACAACAACTTCATATTCAGATTCAGAAACAAAAAATAATAAAACACCAGGTCCAGATGGATATCCAAGTGAATTTTATAAAAAGATAGGAGATATACTAAATAATACTCTCTTAGAAGTTTGTAATGAGGTATTATTAAAAGCAAAAATACCCAATTCTTGGAGGGAGGCATATATAACACTTATACCCAAAGAAGAGACAAACACCAATCAAATTAAAACTACAGACCAATATCACTTCTGAATACAGATTATAAAATATTTATGACAATTATGGCACAAAGATCAAAAGGAATTATTAGTGAGAAAATTAATACAGATCAAAATGGATTTTTACCGAAAAGGCAGATTAGGCATAATATAAGAACGATAATAAACATATTGGAATACTATGAAAACCCCGGAAACCAAATGGCATTGATTTTTTTAGACGCACAGAAAGCGTTTGATAATCTGAATTGGGATTTTATGAAATTGCAAATTAACAAAATGAACTTTGGACATAATTTTGAAAGAATGATCAATGCAATATATGATAGCCAAAAGGCAAATATATTGATAAACGGGGAAACCACTAAAACGTTCAAAATAGAGAAAGGGGTTAGACAAGGTTGCCCTTTGTCACCATTGTTGTTCATCACAATATTAGAAACATTGTTAGTTAGAATTAGGGGAAATGGGAATATAAAAGGAACGAAAATTAAGAACCAAGAATACAAGGTACAGGCATTCGCAGATGATATGGTATTCATGATAGAAGAACCATTAGAGACGGGTCCTATACTATTGCAAGAGATAAATAAATTTGGGAATTAGCAGGATTAAAAGTAAACAAGGGGAAAACTAAAATGTTAGTCAAAAATATAATAAATTCTAAGCAAAAAAAATTGGAAGAGATAATGGGATTACAAATAGTAAATAAAATAAAATATCTAGGAATCTGGATGAGAGTAAAAACAAGAATGCTATGGGAAGATAATTATATTAAATTTTTAAAGCAAATTAAAAGGACTTGGAAATCTGGAATAAAATGCAAATATCCTTCTTAGGAAGAATCGCGACAATTAAGATGAATATATTACCCAAAGTTTTGTACTTATTTCAGACGATCCCAATACTAACAAATAGAAAGTTTTTTATGGATTTGGACAGGATGATGATGAAATTTATTTGGATGGGGAAAAAGGCAAGAATAAAGAAAAAATATCTACAAGATGATAAAAGCAGAGGTGGATTTGGACTCCCGGATTGGGAAATTTATTATAAAGCTGCAATTTTGGTATGGATAAGGGAATGGGTGAAATTAGAAAATAAAAGAATATTGACATTAGAGGGGCATGACTTACAAACGGGATGGCACTCACTCTTGTGGAATCCGACTGATAAAAAACAAAGGTATGCAATGAAACACACAATACGTAAATCATTGATCAAAAACTGGGTAGAAATAAGGAAAAAAACTATACAAAAATACCGAGATGGCTCTCAACAATGGAGGCAACCTTTCCACCCCAACACACTGGATCTAAATAAAAAACTTAAATATTATCAGATATTGGATACAGAGGGAAAACTAAAAACAAGACAGGACCTGGAAACACAAGGAATAGTGATAGACAATTGGGCTTATTTACAAATTAAAACGAGGTACAATAAAGACATAAAGGAATACGGAATAGAGATAAAGAATACAAATTTGGACAAATTACTTCTGGGACCGGAAGAAAAACTAATATCTAAATTATATAACTTACTATCAGAGCAAGAAAGAATAGGACAACTAGTAAAAGGATCAATGTTAGCATGGGAAAAAAAATATAGGATATAATCTGGACCTGAATGACTGGGAGGATACACGGGAGAAAAATTTGACATACACAAAGTCGGTGGCATATAAAGAAAACCAGTACAAAATGATGTATAGGTGGCATTTGTGAATGTGAACTGGAGTGGAAACCAGAACTGTTTTTATTAGGAATGATAAAAGGAAACTTTCCCCCAGAGGACAAATACCTGATAACACATCTACTAACAGCGGCTCAAATCTCCTTAGCTCAGAAATGGAAGGAACCTATAACTCCATCCATACAAGTGGTAATAAAGAAAACATATGAATGCGTAGAATTGGAGAGATTAACACTTAAATTAAATGAAAAAGAGGACTCGGATTACTATAAGGCATGGGACATATGGTACGATTGGGTAGAACACAAGAATGGAGGGAAAGGGAACATAGGGAAACAGGGTACCAGAGTAAATAGAAAGAATTCATAGATAACAGGAGATGTTATGTAACAATTTAGAAAAAGACATAGGAAATACCTTAAAATAACCCAAATCAAGCAAGCTGAAAATGAAAATAGTTATGGTTATGTATAAATGCAACTCTATGTGAGAAAAATGCATATTCGATCTGCAACCGAAAAACAAGCGGGGAAAACGTAACACGCACTGTTATGTATTTATGTTATTTGTAGTTGTAAGTCTGTGTGTCTTGTTTTTAATAACTGTAAATAAACTTTTTAAAAATTAAAAAAAAAACTTCATATTTTTAGTGTGCTTTAGATATCTCAATAACTTCTTAATGCATAACCAATGAAACTGTTTTGCCTTACCTACGTGTCCGTGACAAAAGATTAACACAAAGTGCAATGTCGGGTCTGGTCCAACTACTAATGTATAACAATGACCCAATGACTGAACGATAAAGTGTTTGATCTTCAAAATCAGGACTTGGTTCATGTGCCAGATTATGAAAATCTGTTTGCATAGGTATGCTAGCTGTGTTAGCATCCTTCATATTGCAATGATGCAACAGTTGTTCAATCTTATCTTCTTGTGAAAGACTAAACCCCTTCTGAGTTTTATTAATCTGAACACCCAAATAAGTGTTAATGTGACCTAGAGATTTCAATGTAAAATATTTCTGCAAAGCTTTAGCAAAATTCTCACTCATTTGCTTATTTGGATCAATATAAACAATATCATCAACATAAACAGGTATTATCTCATATCCATTCCTAGATCTTTTTGTGAACACGCATTCATCAGTTTCGGACTTAATAAAGCCCATTGAATTTAGTTTGTCAGTAAGACACAAATACCACATTAAACCAGACTGTTTCAGACCATAAAGACTTTTGTTTAGAAGCCAGGTATCCCCTTCTTGCTTCTGGAACCCTGGAGGACCTCTGACGTAAAATTCTTCGTCCAGGTCAGCATTTAGATAAGCTGTTTCAACATCAAATTGGAAAACTTCTAAACCAAGAATAGGTGCAGTGGCCAAAGCAATTTTTACGCTCTCAGTCCGAACTGTTGGTGAGTAAGTATTTGTGTAGTCCTCAGGATAACGTTGAGTGAAACCCTGAGCTACAAGTCTGGCCTTGTATAGTGACTCACCATTTAGCTTCTTCTTAATTCTGTAGACTCATCTAGTGCCAATAACTTTCTTATTTGCTGGAGGACTTGCAGGCGTAAACACCTTGAGTTTCTTTCGACTGTCCATTTCAGCCTGCATTGCCTCATACCATTTCTCTTGCTCTGAATCAGGAAGATGCTTTATTTGTGTGAACTTGTCAATTGCCATGAATATTGTTTTGGAGGGATTCCCTTCGTGGTCCTCTCGGAACGTCTCGGAACAACTGTCCATTCTTCTTCCGATTCATCCTCGTCTTCTTCATAGTCGCTAGCCTCAGCATCTACGGCTCGTGAAGACAGAACATCTGGTTGAGAAGAACTAGTTGATGGCACATCCGCTTGTGAATCTTGATCATCAGGCTGCATGGCATCATCTCTAGGAAAATAAAATCCAGGATCATTGGAGTGAATCCTGGACCAGTCAACATCTTCCTCAAAATTGAAGGACTGAGAAATCACAATTACATGTCTGGAGTCAATGAATTTGCTCCATTTTGAATTATCATCAATACCCATGAATCTCATTCTTTTTGCTGCTGGACCACCTTTCTTTCTTTGAGCTAATGGAATGTTCACCATAACGTATGAACCAAAAATATGGATGTTTTTGAGGTCGGGTTTATACCCATATAACTTGAAGAAAGGTGCCGATTTATTACACTACTCCAGATGCGGTTAACAATGTAATTTGCATATTTAATAGCTTCACCCCAGTATGGGAGACTGAGATTAGCGTCTTCTAGGAGACATCGCATCATGGTTTGTAGAGCGCCATTCCTTCGTTCCGCCACTCCATTTTCAGCAGGAGCGTAAGGGGCTGAGGTCTGGTGCAGAATTCCATTCTTACGCATCCAGTCCTGAAAACGCTAAGACATAAATTCAGCACCACGATCACTTTGAATTCTAGCGATGCAAACATTGTGTTGGGTATTGACATAAGTTGCAAAGTCTTTAAAGATCTGAAAGGTCTCTGATTTTCCTTCATAGGAAATACAAATCCATATCTAGAATAATTATCAACAATTGTTAAGAAATATTTTTACCACCAAGTGTTGGTGCAAATGGACCTACTATGTCAGTGTGTACCAAATCAAAATGCATGTTGACAGGCGTGTAGCGTGTTTGGAACAGCTGCTGCTTTGGATTTGGCTTTCTTGCAGACAGCACAATCCAAGAACACCTTACACCCCTTCAGATCCAAACCTTTCATGAATTCCGGCATCTTTCTAAGAACACGAAAACTGGCATGCCCAATCTTCGATGCCACTTATGGATACCCCTGGAATGCAAAGGTTTACCTGTTAGTGAATTTTCAACATTTGTATTAGAAACCTCAGGCTTGCTTTGAGCAAACTGTTTCTTTTATTGGCTTTAGGAGCCTTTGGAGTAGCTACAGGATCTCTCTCTGGAACATCTCTCTCTGGGCCTGTGCTCTCCTTTGGAATTTTATGCCTGTGCTTGCAGTTAGATTTTGGCTTTAGGTAATAAACACCACCAATTAATATGGTTTCAGCAACAATATTACCCTCTTTAACCACATAACTTGCTTTTTCAAAATGGTGAACCTGGTACTTGGACACCCTCGTGACTTTGACTAAGCAAACTACAGGTTGCTGTTGGTATATAATAAACATCAGGAATCAATGCATCGAGCTCTTCAATATAAACAGTTCCTTTTCCCTTGACCTGAACAGGATAATTTGAAAAAGTGTACAGTTCACACATGTCAGGTTCAGGCTCGTGCATCTCTGTGAAAGGATCTCTTCTGTAGGTAACATGCACTGCTGCTCCACTGTCTAAAGTCCAGAGAAGTCATCTGTCATACTCTGGATCAGGTTGTGGATCGTTGGTTAACACCAATGTGATGTGTGGAGCTTGTAGATCACGCCTGGGACCACAACGACCTTGTCTTCCGCCTCTGCCTCTGCCTCTGGAATCTGTCTTTCTGGGCTGGTATGTGGCGGGTGCTTGAGATCATTGGCGACAATCCCTGGTGGTATGTCCCACATGATTGCAGATATAGCATCTTGGCATCCTTGGAACGAAGCCTCTTCCTTGGAAGGGATGCCTCACTGGAGCTCTTGATGCAGGTGGTCCTCTCAAATGTGACGTGGCTTGCATGAGTGCTTCTTCAGTTAAAATTCTGCATACATGATCAACTGTTGCTGGCAATGGGCTGGCTGGTTGACCTGCTAAAAGCATTTGTGGCTGTGTCATTGCTGGTCTAACCTGTGGCTGCATGTGGACATGTTGCTGTTGAGCTGCTATTGGTATTTGAGCACCACCAATTTGGCCTGCTGGAGGTGCTGGCATCTGCATCTGAGGCATTTTACTAGCAGCTATATCAGGAAGCCGAGCTGGTGCAATTGGGTAGCCACAGGAGGCATTTGCACAACTGGATATTGGCTGGAGAAAGATATGACAACTTGTAAAACATCTTTGAAACTGATTTTTGTTCATTTCTTATGTACATGCAATTCATCAGCAGATGGTGCTACAACATTAGAAAACACAGGAGCTTTTGCTGAGTCAGGATCATAAAGACAAACACGTGATGTAGGCACAGCTCTCTGCTCTGATTGGTCTGACACCACACCCATGTGACCAACTTGTGGGTGGTCCTTGGCTTCCAAGAAGAAGGCAAGATGGAGGGCTCAGGAACTTGAACCACACCCATATCTGGCTGAAGGGATGATGCAAAGCCCTGTTGCTTTATATTTGTTCATAACCTTCAATTTCTTCAAAACCATGCATAAGCTTCTGCCTGCATTGTCTGCTCTGGAGTCATTGGAGAATAAAGAATTTCACCTTTCTCTTCAGGTGAAAAATGCTCAGCTGACTGTAAAACTTTAGGCTTTGCTCCAAGCCTTTCATAATCTTGAGCATATGCTTTTTCAGACTGAGCTTTCTCTTGGGAAGTAGCATAGCATGCATCATCAAAAGGATAATTTACTGACCTTATCTCTTGTTGCTCTTCCATGGCAGCTTTTTCGAGACTCGAAGCAGAAGAATGTAGGAGTGACTGCCATAAATCGTCCTCAGACGGAGCCCTTCTTTCTTTCATCTTTGCTTTCTTTCGTGGCATATTTGCAATTAATCACAAAGTCCGAGGACTTTAGTGAACTAATTGACTTAATAGCCTTGTTATCAAAGCAACGAGCAAAGAAAAACATGAATCTTGAAAGAAACCATCCTATCTACCATTGTCAAGGCTAAAAAAACCTTTTGCCAGGGAGTAAAAACTTTGTACACATGCGCAGTAAATCAAAATATCCTGCCGACTTTCTTGTCTCATTACTATGGAATAGCAAGATAATGCAGTGCTGGCTAGCAGACACCTGCTTGCTAGAATATGAGCTTAGAAGCTTGAACAGACAAACCAAAAAAACGCAGTGACATTTTCGACCTCGGGGTTCACCAAACTCATAATTTTAAATCCCGAGGACCACTAATATGATTTTAAATGATGATATATTTAATATAAAAAAATATTTTTATATTAAATATAAATTTAATATTGAAATTTTTAATTATACATATATATATATATATATATTTGTTTCGTGGAATTTTCACGGGTAAAGGTATGTAGGTCTTGGTGTATTGGTCTTGTCCGTGTAGATTGAGAATACCTTGGCAGCGTTCAAACTGAAATCTCATCCGTCATCTTCAGGCTGGTGTCTTCAGCTTCATTCTTCTGGGAAAGTGTGATGGTGTGTTTTCCTTTTAAACTCAGAGTTGGCTGTGTTGTTACTTCTTGATTGGTTGATGGAGTTGATGTATGCAGATGGATGGCTTTTCCTGAGACCTGTGTGGCTGGGGTGCTTTGGCTGTTGTGTCTCTCAGCCTTTTTGTGTTGTAGCATTTGACGGGTAATGGGCTGTGTGACCTACGGTTCTCTATTGTTGTGATGTCAGCACCATGTCACCCACACGGACATCACAACAATAGAACTTGAAGGTCATCACACAGCCCATTACCCAAGTCGTTACAACACAAAAGGCTGAGAGACACACAGCCAACACCTCAGCCACACAGGGTCTCAGGAAAAAGCCATCCAATCTGCATACATCAACTCCACAAACCAATCAAGAAGTAACAACACAGCCAACTCTAGAGTTTAAAGGGAAAACAGCCACAATCACACACTTCTCCCAGGAGAACGAAGCTGAAGACACCAGCCTGAAGATGACGGATGAGATTTCGTAAACGCTCCAAGGTATTCTCAATCTTACACGGACAAGACCAATACACCAAGACCTATATATATATATATATATATATATATATATATATATATATATATATATATAGGTCTTGAGTATTCGGGTCTTGTCCCATGTAAGATAATCTTACACAGGACAAGACCTGAATACACCAAGACCTACATACCTTTACCCAGTGAAAATTCATTTAAACATATATATATATATATATATATACACATACATACATAAATACATACATACATACACATACACATACACATATACATACACACACATAAATGCTTATTTAATTATAACAAAATCATAAATGCTTAATCATAACTGTGGGGCAGAGCGAAGGGAAAGGAGTGGCCTCTCTCATCCTTTCGGGGGGAAAAGAGGGAGGATTTAAGAAGCCACATGGTGCCTGGAGGCTGGGAAGATCTGGACGGGGAGGAACTGGCGCCCCCTCAAACAGAAGAAAAACAGAGCCATCTCAAAACTCCCCCAAGTCACGAGGAAACCTCTCCCTCCTTTGCCAGGTGTGGCTGCCTGGAGTTAGTTGGGAGAGGGAAGAAGGGCCAGGCTGGAATTGCTGACGGGCTCCTAATAACCAGGCAACACCCCCCCTTCAACCTCCACATAAGAAGAGGACTCCCCGAGGCTAAGCTCAGGTTTCTCCTGTCGCTTCCAAGCAGAGAAGGATCCCTCCCTGTGTGGAGGCTGAAGGGGGGGTGTCGAGTCCAGAAAAGCTGGAGCTCTCGCCTGCACAAACAGGCTGGTTATTAGGAGCCTGTCTTCCTCAGTGCTTTTTTGGTCTTGGCATTTGGTCTCTCCCCCCCACCCCATGCCAAAGGAAAGCCAGCCGGGCTTCTCCTTCCCTCCTTCCCTTCCCCCCACTCAATCTTACTTTGGGACAGAGGAGAGCACGCTGGAAATGTGTGTTGGCTTTTCCAACATGCCTTTCTCCGGTGCTCACTCGCAATTCTTCACGTTCCTCCAGGCCTGGCTTGCTGAGGGGGGAGAGCAGCCCTGATGTCTCTGCTGCCCCCCAGGAAAGCAAGCAGAAACAGCTCTCGCTGGGGCAAAAGAGTAGAGATCAGAAGGCACAGGCAACAGAAAGTGGCGCTTTTCAAAGGCAGCAGCTTCCGTCTTCTCTTGCCTGTGCCTTCCTCGATCTCAGCTCTTCGCCCCAGTGAGAGCTGTTTCTGCTTGCTTTTCCTGTGCTTTCCCCGGGCAGCAATGGCTTGGGCCGGGGAGGGCAGCAGCAGCAGAGCCTGAGAGGGACGAGGAAACTGATGCCCCCCGCCCATTCGACCTCTGAACTGGATGGTGAGTGCAGACTTGCCCCCTCCGCCCCCTCCCACCACTACCAGCCCGTACTTTTACTGCCCTGGGCCATCCTTACAGCCCGCAGCCATCGAGGAAGATCCCAGGCCAGGAGAGGCAAACTGGAAGGTGCAGGAGTGCCGTGCAAATGCAAATAGTGTGGTGCTCCTGCACCTTCCGGCCATCTCCATTGCCGCTTCAGCCCACCTGTGCCGCCAGCTCCCTCTTGCTGCAACGGCGCCATTACCTCATCCTGCCTGGCAAGGACTGCACTGCTTTTTGCAGGTTTGCGCTCGGCCGAAGGGTGGGAGCCAGCGGGTGGGCAGGCTTTGGGGGGTGCTTTGGGGGGCATTTCTTTGTGGCCCATGAAAATTTTCTCACGGCCCACCAGTGGGCCGCGGCCCATCAGTTGGCGACCACTGCCCTAGCCAACCGCAAGGCTAGAGACCACATAAGGAATATCAGACAGAGATGTACGATGAGTACATCGAAGAATTTCGTGATCTGACTTGCCACATAGATTGGCCAGAGGAAATATTTGTGAGTTGGTTCAAAGATGGCTTAAATGATGACCTGTACAACACCTGCATTGCCTGTGGAGCCCCAGTCTGCCTGCACAGCTGGTGTGTCTTGGCTGAGGAAGCGGAAATCGACCAAGCTCAAAACCAGTACCGCACAAACCGCTCCTGGAAGAGATCCCCGCCAGAAGGGAGAAGGGAGGAAACCAATCCTCGCTCTGCCTCACCACGCTCAGCCACCTGCTTCCATTATGGGAAGGAAGGTCACCGCGCAAATGAGTGCCGTGTGAGAATGTCCCCCTGGAAGGGAGAGAAGCAGGTTGGAGGGAAACCCTCAAAGCCATCACCGCGTTCCAAAGTTATCGCCCTGAAAACCCATGCGGTCGTTGAGTTCCTGCCAGAATCAATTATGGTGCAAGGAACTCCGACCCCTCTGGTGGAGGAACCCAGTCAGTCAGAGAGCGACTATGAAGACCCTTTGGTGAGTGAAGTTTTTGAACCCCTTACAACCCCTATAGAACTGTTAATTCCGGTAATGGGGAGAAAAGTGAGACTTAAGGCATTGCTAGATTCGGGGTGCATAAGAAACCTAATAAGCCCAACTCTGGTCGAGGAACTGGGCATTCAACTAAGGCCACTAAAAACCCCAGTTTCGTTCTGCTAACTTGATGGGTCTATTGCAGAGGGTGTCCTGGCCACATTTGCCACTGAACCACTCGAACTAATGATGGTAAATCACTCTGAAACCATTGCTTTCATTGTGACACCAGGGTTGGGATGGTCCCTAGTTCTGGGGCTAATCTGGTTAAAGAAGTGGAACCCAAGGATGGACTGGACAGAGGGGACCCTCCAATTCCCTAATGGAACCCCATCAGACTGAATACCACAGAGTGAGGAGGTAGCTGCGGCTGTGGCGAATGGACCCCTACCGGGAGTCCCCAGGAAATATTGGGATTTGATGGATGTTTTCTTCTTTTTTCTTTCTTTCTTTTTAATTAGAAAAATACTTTATTAAACATATTTACACAAATACAATAAAACAAAACATTTCGCTTATTGCAACGTGAGCAAGACAGTGTTCACTCAATTTGACATCTCTCAAGTTATGTAAAATGTATAATCATTCACACTTATTACATTAATATGTAGTAAAAATTTTCATCCAATTGGTATATTACCAACGTATACCTAATTGCAAGTAATATTATTGACTTCCATCATACCTTTTTATTTATCTTTCTTTTGTTCATTTCATGCCTACCTTCCAACTAGCTGTACCATAAGTTCCAGGTCTTGTAGTACTCTGTCTCCTCTTTGTTTTTAAGTTGCATTGACAACCTGTCCATTTCTGCACATTCCAAAGTTTTCTTTATGATCATAAAGTCGGGGGAGGGGTATTTTCTCAAATGAGCTGTTCAGAGCATCCAGTAGTGGGAGGTGCTTCAGCCTCTTCTTGGATAGGCTGGGCTTAATTGTGAGGATGCTCCTCCTCCTCCATGGGACTCCTCCCTAGTGTTGCCCAGTTTTTGCTTAGCCTTCGTAGGACTAAGCAGCTTTCTGTTCATTGGCTGGAATAGGAGCAAAGACCCTAACACTTCTAAAAAAACCTCAGGTTTGATCACTCATTATTATCTTTAAGGGCTCCACGTGTCATCTAGGAGTCCCTGGGAGCCTCCTACGGCAATTATTACCACCTGCCTATTGGAGCTCATTACGGCCCCTCAAAGAGCGCTCTCGGTGCTCCGAGGGTGGATTGAGGTGGCTGCCTCAAAACCGTGAATCTTTAGCCCATGCCATTGCGGTCTCCCAATTGAAGCACGCTCAACAGCAGCTGGCTCATGTTCGGCCAATTCAACAGCCCGAGGCTTTTCCCCTAGAGAGAACGTCACGGGGTGGAGGCATCAGCACCTGTTACCCTTCCCCGCCTTGTGTTTGCGAGCTGTTGGTGGCTTCTTCGCCATAGGGCTCGACTTCAGGTGGGAGTTAGCTGCTGGAACGGTCTCAGCGCGCCAAAAAGCAGCAGGCGCAATTTTGACTGACCACGTGGTGCTGAACGCCACTGGATATTCAGTCTGTGAGGGGGCTATTTCTCCACCAGGGCTCCTTTTCACAGGCCCAGGGGTTTTACAGCTCTGCTCCCCCATCCATTTAGGGTTAGTGGAGAAAATAGTTGGCTAACACTCATGTTCTGTCTCCCCTTCCCTTCCCCAGAAGGTAAGGAACTTGGCAGCAACACTAGCACAGAGAGTCACGCTGGCCTGTCTCCAAAATCCAAGTTATCTCTCCCGATAAGTGTGTTGGCAGTCACCCAGGCTCTCACTGCCAAATTCAGAGCTGACAAGAAATGAAGTACTCACAGAAGGAATGATTTATTCCCAAAGTCCAGAAACCAAAACAGGCACAACACAGACGGAATCCTCGCTTATTCCACACTTTGTCACGCATACAGAGTTTGTAACGAGGCACACCCACTTTTATACCTGGTGGGGTGTGGTCCAGCTCAATCTCTGGCCCTCCCACTTCTACGTTGCTGCTGACGCTTCTCCCTCCGGACGCTGCCTGGGATCAAGCCAGGAATCCTCCTCCTCCTCCCTCGCCTGGTCAGTACTGATATGCCTCTCAGGCTGTTCCTCTTGGCTTTCCGAAGAAACCTGAGGCATTGCCAGGAGGAAGGTCCTGGGGAGGGAGGCCTGCCAGGGAGGAAGGTCCTGGGAGGAAGGCCCTGGTGAGGAAGGCATTGCCTGTTCCTCTTTCTTCATCATCCAGGTCCTCTTCCTCTGTCAGCACAGGCTCACGCAGGCGGGCCACAACACTATCCCCACCACAGGGCCTCTTCCGAAATTCGATGGCAGGATGCGCCAAGAGGGAATTGCTCATGGAACAGCGCCGTAAGGGTCGGGCGGAGCATGAAGCCGCCCACCCAAGACAAGTCCTCTGGCCCGCCCCCATCCGGCCAACCAAATATTGAAACCT
>SOZL01001773.1:47572-91921 GCA_009733165.1 Naja naja | reverse complement strand
AAACAAACAATTCTGAAATATAGGCCTGCATGTCTTTATACCTTAAAGGGGATGATATTTCCAACAAGGTGTCATCTCTCTCTGTATATTTATTTTGTCCCCATTATAGAAATGGGAGCTGATTCATAGCCTCTGCCTCCATCCTTCAGTGTAATGGTGCTCAATGATCAGAAAATTATACAAAATGTTATTAAAAAAGAAAACATCCCAAGTGTTCAGATGCAGAACAGATGTTGCATGTTCATTTCTGTTGAACAAAATATAGCTACCATAAGGGTAAAAGAATGTCATGTTTGTGTGATGGAGAGTCATCATAATAACCATTTTTGTTCCTCTCTCTTAATGTAGCAGGGTTAAGATATATCTATTATAAATATTCCTATAGATGCTAAAAGTATTTTCTTCTATGTTCCAACCCTGATGTCTAAATGTTTTTAAAATGTTCTGTGTATTAAATACCAGCCTGTTTTGCTTGCACTATTAATATATGCTGTAGAACCATGATGGCGAACCTATGGCACGTGTTCCAGAGGTGGCACCCAGCGCCCACTCTGATGGCATGTGAGCCATTGCCCCAGTTCAGTTCCAACGTGTATGTGCGTATGCCTCCCGCTGGCCAGCTGGCCTTCGGGTATCTGTCGAACATGTGTGGGGGCGGGGCACACATGGGGGCATGAATGCACATGTTGGGGGCATGCATAGGGACCTGTGCATGCATGGACAGTAATGTGGTATGTTTGGGATGGGGGGTGAGGTGTGTGCAGAGAGTCAGGCGTGTATGCACAGGGTGGTGGGGCGCATGCACAGGGGGGCACATTGCATTTTGGGGGTCGGGCATGCACACTTTGGGCTTTCAGTCCAGAAAAGGTTAGCCATCACTGCTGTAGAACTTGCTGTCCTTTTAAATTCAATGAGATTTATGAAAGGGCAGAAGAATGCAGATAGTCCTTATTTATTGGTGGTAATGGGGACTGTGAACTCTGTGGCTAAGCAATGCAGTTGTGAATCTTGACAGTGCTGACTAGTGAATGGTCACTAGTTGTTTAGGCAGTCCCCAGTTGCTGTTGTTAGGTGAACCCCACACAGTCACAGCAACCAGCAGCCATGAGATTACAAACTCCTGCCAGCTTCTCCACTGACGTTGCATTTAGAAACCCGCGGTGAAGGTTACATATGGTTATCACGTGATCATGGTATGCTGTGACATCACAATGACAAGAAGGTTGCCAAGCATCAAAATGGCGAACATGTGACCCTGTAAGGATATTGGGACAGCTACAGCTAAGAGGACCTGCATTCCCCCTCATTCAGAGCCATCATAACTTGGAACGGTCACTAGTTGTTGTGGAATGAGAACTGTTGGGATATTATGGTTTGTACAAGTCAGCCTCTTGCTCAGAATGACACTGAAATGTTTCATCAAAGATCAGTGGAGCTCTTTACCTCTGGTGGCTATCTAGGCATTGGTACATTGCTGTCAGTTGATTTGGAGGGGTTGCCGAAGAGTGCCTCGGGGGACACTGGATCAGTTGGACCCAACGCTACAACTTAATCCCCAAGAATAATATATAATAATTTAAAAAAACATGCAACCTTGGAAATGTGAAGGGATTTTGCTGTTTTACTGGAGGCAAAGTATAGGAAAGAGAGGAATTTGCAAGACATGGTCAAAAAAAATCCAGATCACAGCCAGGACAGTGCGCTTGTGGCTGTTTTTACATATGTTCCTTTTCCTGGTGGGAAAATGAACAAAAGCCACAGGTTGATCGTTAGATCTTTAACTTCGGATGGGACATGCCAAACAGGTTATATTATTTCGTTAACCATTTTACCGTGAATTCCTGTATCTGTTCCACATGTAAGATTGCACTAGAGATCTTAATATTTAGGAAACCACACAGGGTAGATTGAAAGAGGAAACAATATATTTCTCCTTTCACTTCCTATGGTAATGGGAACTCTGAAATGTTATAGTACATAATTAAATAAAGTAGTAAAACTAGTTCATTTTAAACCCAGTTAATTCCTTTTTTAAGCTGCCACACAATTTTAAATGTTTTTTAAATTTTAAACTTTAAAATGTATGAAATGACCAGAGAAAACTGTTGTCTAAATATGATTTGACTATCAGTTTGTATTGTAAATAACTTTCCTATCAGCGAATTATATGCAGCAGGTAACTAATAATTCTTTCCCCATTTTATCACTATAGAAAAAAATAATAATCTAGCAGATGAGACATTTAATAATAATAATCTAGCAGATGAGACATTTTTGCAGATAAAACAAAATCTCCAAAGGGGCTTTTGGCAGCAGTTAATTATGGACTTCATTTGGTAAGCCAACCACTTTTTGACAAGTAATTAGGAACTACCTATAAGGTGCTGGTCTCAGGATGTGAGAAATTAGCTGTTGCTGGGAAATGTCTTTTTTTTTTGCTCCATTCTTGCAATACACTTTGTATCTATGATCTAATTGGGCTATAATCTGGAGTATTTCCTCAATTATTTATTTATTTATTTGTTTGTTTTGACTTGTATGCCGCCACTCTCCAAAAAGGACTCGGGGCGGCTCACAGATAAAAACACAGAACAATAAATTATTTTAAAAGAAATTAAACTAAACAAGCCAAAATACAACTATAAAACCAAATTAAAATCGAATTTAAAACCCACCCTCTCCCCCAGGAGATCAGTCCAGCCCAGCCTGTAAAAACAACCAGGTTTTCAGATCGCGCCGGAAAGAGGAGAGATCGGGAGCCAGCCGGAGCTCAACGGGTAGCTGGTTCCATAAGGTGGGGCCGATGCAGAATAGGCCCTTCCCCGGGTCACTGCAAGCCAACATTGTTGTGCGGACGGCAACCCGAGGAGTCCCAACCTGTGTGCTCGCACAGGGCGACCGGTATTTGATATCAGCAGGAGACGCCCGCAAGTACCCGGACCCATGCCATGAAGGACTTTGAATGTTAATGTCAAAACCTTGAATCGCACCCGGAGGGCAACCGGCAACCAATGCAGCTCGCGCAGGAGGGGCGTAACATGGGAGTATCAGGGAACTCCCATCACAACCCGCACGGCCGCATTCTGCACCAGCTGGAGCCTCCGGATGGTATGCAAGGGCAGTCCTACATAGAGAGCGTTGCAGTAGTCAAGTCGGGACGTAACAAGTGCATGAGTGACCGTGCAAAGGGCATCTCGATCCAGGTAAGAGTGGAGCTGGCAAACCAGCCGAACCTGGGTAAAGGCCCCCCTGGCCACGCTCCCACCTGCTCCTCCAAACTGAGCCGTGAGTCCAGGAGAACTCCCAGGTTCCGCCCTATCCACAGGGGTAACACCTCTCCCCTATGGCCAAAGGTGGAATATACTCACTGGAGCGAGATGCCTGTACGCACAGCCACTCAGTCTTGGCCAGATTGAGCTGTAGTCTGTTCCTGCCCATCCAGATCCGTACCGCATCCAAACAACGGGACATCACAGAGAGGGCATCACTGATTTGGTTTGGGGTGGAGATGTATAACTGGGTATCATCAGCATACTGATGATACCTCACCCCAAAACCTCGGATGATCTCACCCAGCGGCTTCATATAGATGTTGAACAGGAGGGGTGAGAGGACCGATCCCTGCGGGACCCCACATGTGAGAGCCCTTGGGGCCGACCTCTGCCCCCCTGCCAACACCGATTGCGAATGCCCTGAGAGGTAGGAGGAGAACCACTGCAGAACAATGCTTTTCTTTTATTACATCCACTGATATCACTAAGCTAGTCCTTCAGTAATATGCAAAAGGAAATGCATTGGTCTTCTTGGAACAAAAAAATGGTATCAGCTGGTTGGGCTCAATCCTAGCAGGTTTTTTTTCCCTCACTAGTACAGGCTGGACCAATAATATCCTAAGGGACTGAGGTCAAAGAATATAATATCAATTTACAAAAAGTGAAAGAAAGCAACATAGACTAATTATAGTTCAATTAAGTCTATTGAGTGTTATGAAAAAAATATCCTGGACCAGAGGCAAACAAATGAGTTTTCAGGCAGAATTCTATACATGACAAAGAATAGATAAATCTCGTATGTAAGCTTTATTGACATAAAATCAACTTGTTGCATCAAGCTATGGGAGAAAGTTGAAGTGTCTTCCATGTATAAATGCTTTCCATTACTTACAGTATATAAAGGCTTTATGACAGGGGTGTCAAACTGGTGGCCTGTGGGCTGGAATGTGTTACGCACAGGCCACACCCAGCTCCGCAAGGGGAAAAAAGATCATGAAACATCATGTGACAGCAATGTGATTCCCCTTGCTATATGATAACACTTAGGGAAGTGTTACCTGACAACATAGGAAGCAGCCAGCCAGCCCATAAAGAATAAAACAAGGATGTATTTTTGGCTCCCCTTTTGTTTAATTTTTATATTAACTTTCTGTATGTAAACTTACAGGTAGTCCTCAATTTATGGCCACAGTTGAAACCCAGAGTTTTGTTGCTAAGCAAGAGAGTTGTTTGATTGACTTACAAAAAGTTGTTAAGTGAATTTGGGCCCATTTTATGAACTTTCTTGCCAAAGTTGTTAAGTGAATCATTGCAGGTGTTAAGTTAGTAACATGACTGTTAAGTGAATCTGGCTTCCTCATTGACTTTGCTTTTCAGAAGGTCGCAAAAAAGGGGACCATATAACTCAAGGACACTGCAACCATCAAAAATACATGTCGATTGCCAAGGGTCTGAATTTTGATCAAGTGACCATGAGGATGCCGTAATTTGTGAAAAACGGTCATAAGTCACTTTTTTTCAGAGATGTAACTTTGAATGGTCACTAGCTTAACCATTGTAAGTCAAAGACCTCCTGTATTCCCTTTCAGAGCAGACACTTCATCCATGCCTCATAAAAGTCTTCAGATTTCCATTCCCTGATATGTACCTTGCAGTTTGGTACATAATAATGTTGGTGTACAATGTGTGGACAGGTTTCCCTCAAAACCACTGGAATGAAATGAGTCCCTGAACCTTCTGTAAGAAAGAATTTTGATCAACAACTATTTAAAAAAAGAGTTTTTTAAAAAGTTTTACTCAAAAGATCCGTGAAATGAGTAAGACAAATGTATGGGATTCCAAATGGGCAAGTAAGTTCTATGAATATTTATGATTCATCTTCCAACTAAAAATCATTTATTTACTTACTTATTTACATATATGCATATGTATGCATCCTATTCTAGTGACTCTATACTAGTTTCTGAAAGGAGCACATTAAACATCGTGTTAAAAAGAAAATCGTTACTATTTTTAAGATTCTTTCAGATTAGCTGCAATTAAAAGTTTTGAGCTGATGGTAGTATCTCAGTTGTTAGATGGAACCCAAATATTCACTCACAAGTTACCAGGTTATTTTGACCAGTTTTATTTATTAAAGGAGTACTCCTCACTTAACATTCAGCGACTGTTCAAAGTTACAGTGCCACTGAATGAGGTGAACTGACTAAGAGTCCTCACAGTTGTGGCCATTGCAGAGTCCCCATGGTTATGTGATTGCTTAGCAACCAGCTTACAGTTCCGACATTGCAGGATCCCCGTGGTCATGTGATCACAATTTTGTCTTTCACTTCAGCTTCTCACAAGCAAAATCAATAGGGAAGCCAGAAGGTGATTATAAATGGTGATAACCATGATCATGGAACACTGTAACTGCACAGGATTTGCCTAACAATGTCAATGACTTCTAGAAATGCTGCTATAAATAACATTATGCCTTACAATTGCATTGCTTAGCAATGGACTTCCTTTTACTGTTGGTAAGGGAGGACTACCAACATTACTTCCATACTCAAGTGATTTTATTTCTTTAAGCATAGTCAAGTTTTGTAATATAATATATGGGATTGCAGCAGTTTGATTGACATGCTTATTTAATCATCTAATTATTAATATCATTATGTAATGCATTTTAGAGATTGCTCATTAACCATAATAGTCTATTTATGTACTCATAAGGATTACAGACCATTAGAAACAGTTTAGTCTGAACTTAAGAGAACATCATTTCA
Organism: Naja naja; assembly: GCA_009733165.1. Lineage (NCBI taxonomy): Eukaryota > Metazoa > Chordata > Lepidosauria > Squamata > Elapidae > Naja > Naja naja. The sequence goes on along the minus strand of SOZL01001773.1, from coordinate 85,878 downwards.
TTTACTATACATACCAAATGCAGGCTTACGCTTGGAGATTGGCTTTAGTTTCAAATGAAGTGTGAGCCTAGACATAAATATTTAACTCTTGGTTTAATTTGCTATTTATTCCAGTTGGGTTAAGCCTGTTATTCTGATGGCTGATTAAGAATCTAGATGAAAAAGGACCTCTATTCAAAAGTTTAGACTTACTGTATGAGTCTTCTTCCATGTATTCTGGATTATGAACCGTGGTGGTGCAGTGGTTAGAGTGCAGTACTGCAGGCTACTTCTACTGACTGCCAGCTGCCTGCAATTTGGCAGTTCAAATCGCACCAGGCTCAAGGTTGACTCAGCCTTCCATCCTTCCGAGTGGGTAAAATGAGGACCCATATTGTTGGGGGCAATATGCTGACTCTGGGAGGGCTGCAAAGCACTGTGTATATAAGTCTAAATGCTATTGCTATTACTATTATGACAATGATAAATGGATCATAGTTAATATGTAATTCTGTTTTTCAGAAGGCCACAAACTCAACTGTTCAAGAAAAATTGGAAGAGAGTTACCTCAATCATTTATTTTCCTAAAGCATGGGACTGTTTAATACTTTATCATCAAGTCTACTAATGGTCAGATAACAAAATATGCTTTTACTCAGCCTGCCTGTTGACAAAACACTGAAGAATTAGAGATAGGTATTATATTTCCATATTGTCCCTTTTATAGGGAAGTTGTTGTTGTCATTGTTAATATTATTATTATTTCTATTTTAATTATTTTTCTAATTTTGATAAAAATCCAGGAAGAGAGGAATTCATATTTTTCTTTTTGGTCTGATAAATATCCATATTTTTCTAACAAAGTAGCCACATTTTGTGCCACAGACAGCAGATGATCAAAGTTAATATGTCTGGGCATATGATGAAATAAGTCAATATTATTTAAATCCTAAAGTGTGATGAAATAAGTCAATATTATTTAAATCCTAAAGTGTCACCTAGAGATTGATTGATTGATTGATTGATTGATTGATTGATTTATTTATTTAATTTTATTTTGCCAAGCAATTGTTAGATAACAGGTATAAGTATAAACATGATTATGAATACATGAAATGGATACGAATAAGAAAAAAAAGAAACAATAGGACAGGGACTAATATGCTGGTGCCCTTATGCATCAATGTATGTATGTATGTATGTATATATATATATATATATATATATATATATATATATATATATATATATGCAGGTCTTAACGGTCTTGTCCGTGTATGATTGAGAATACCTTGGCAACGTTGACGAAATCTTGGGAGAACGAAGCTGAAGACACACCAGCCTGAAGATACGGATGAGATTTCCGTAAACGCTACAAGGTATTCTCAATCATACACGGACAAGACCGTCATCACACACCAAGACCTACATACTCTTTCCGTGAAAATCATGTAAAAATATATATATATATATATATATAAAATGATGTATGTATATAGGAGAAGGTGAATTGGATGCTCTTTTTTTCTTTGATTCATGCCTCCTGGTACTATTGGTTAAGAGAAACAAACCAAGAAGCACACAATCTTTTCTTATGTTCCTCGCTTATATTAGAATAATGGCAGAAGACCAAGGCCAACATATGTTCTTTATATGACATTGTTTGAGATATTAAGGTAAACAACAATAATTTGGATTATTTGCTGTAGTTAAATATATAAACTGATTAGATGTATGTATATATATAATGTATATATATTAAACATGTATTCTGGAGAAGGTGAATTGGATGCTCTTTTTTTCTTTGATTCATGCCTCCTGGTACTATTGGTTGAAAACAACCCAAGAAGCACACAATCTTTTCTTATGTTTCTTATATTAGAATAATGGCAGAAGACCAAGGCCAACATATGTTCTTTATATGACATTGTTTGAGATATTAAGGTAAACAACAATAATTTGGATTATTTGCTGTAGTTAAATATATAAACTGATTAGAGTCTTTAGTCTACTTTTCCAAACAGATAAATCATTATTCTGCAGGTACTTCCTTTTTCAGTTCGTTTTGACTATTACTCCTGTTCATTAAGTAGGACCATAGTTCAGTGTCCTCCATTGATGGTGGGATTGACATTTGGTAGTTAGGTTTCTAATGTTATGATAGCTTTCTAACCTTTTCTACTGAGATGGTCACAGCTCAACTTCCTTACTCTTAGACTAGCTTCACTCTTCTCTTTCATCAAGATTTTGCAGTAAGAGTTGCTCTTTAAAAAAACACATAAGGTTGGGTTGCTAATTTTATTTACTATGCTGTTATGAAGCATATTTATAATTTGCCTCAAATAGTATGTTTTCATGTTACTAGAATAAATGATGACATGAAAACAGTGACTAGTTTTGGCTAACTTAATAAGTTTATTTCGGGATCTGCATCCCCTTGAATTCAAGCCATCGTTGTGTTGGCATAGCTAATCTGATTCTTTATAACCTATTAGCATAATACATGATTGTATTACACTAAGCTTGCAGCAAAGAGCCAATAAATCCTTTTTACTTTAAATTACTCCACCTACAAGGTGGAAGGTGCTATGATGAACACCTACAGTGACATCTGGTAGATCTGAGAAACTGATTTAAATTAATTCATATATTTAAATTCCAAAGCTTAAACTAAGAAATAATGCAATCGTTTCAGTTAAGAATTAGGGGATTTTCATAATCTACATTTATCTCCTCAAGCATAAATAATCTATGCTATTTTGCAACTCAGTACAAAAGTAAATATGCTATGACTTTTGAAATATTTTTTTCTAAGCTTTAAAGATAAAATCAATTGTTAAATGGCAGTCATATAATGAAGCACTTCAATTTCCTATCCAAATGCTCATTTTCCTTTGAGAGAAGGGCCAATTTGGAAATACTCTTTCATATATCCTGGAACATTTATTTTGTACTCTTCAAGCTATTCGACTATTTAAAGATATACTCCTCTGCATGTTTGCTTGATCAGCCTGCATGAAAATTACCATTTATACATAAAAATAAAGAGAACCCTTCCAACTGTTTCTCTTAGAACTTATATAAAAATCAGTATATACACCATTGAAGAAAGCTATCTTCTGAAATAGAAAAAGATTTACAGCACATAGTATTAAGGAAAAAAATAGCTTTGTACTATACCTTTTTGCTCTTTTTGCTTGTTTTATTTTACGGATTTATTGCGCTGCCCTTCTTTCTATGCTCCTGTCACTTATTGATGTTGCTACGGTTATAAGTAGATATTCATTCGACAGCTTGTCAGGCAGGAACTTCAGCAATTCTCTCTTTTTATCATCACACGGTACCTTTAACCCAAAGGGAGGGGAAAATAAAAGAATAATTTATTTGTAAGTTAAGACCCATCGACTTTCAGGCAGGCAGGATCATCTTATACCTACAGGAGAATTTTTAATCTAACGACTTTGAGTTCTTTTCCAATGAAGCATTAAATGCTGAATGGCTACAATGGCCCATACAAGCTGCCATTCATGAGAAGGACGCGGATGGCACACAAGCCACTTGAGTGAACAATGAGAACAATTGAATACTGTTTTATTATGCCGAGTTGATTGTAAATGAATAATGCATACATGGAGATAACGGCTCCCCAACACCAATCTGAACAATATGGAAGCAGGCTGTCCCAAAAACATTCATGCCTGCAATCTCAATTATATTACTGTATACCCTTTGGCACATGATGGGAAAGAAAGAGTAAACACCGAAGTAAAAATGAAAACAATTATGTAGTTGGAAAGACACAAAACTGTTCACTTAGAGGACAACCAAATATGATGTAGGCACAAATCTTTTTCATTAGACAATTGTAAAGGAGAGGTAGTTTCAAGACAGGAGTTTACCCGTCCCCACTCTGACAAGCTATACATGCAAGAATTCTCTACCTTCTGTAGTATTTGAAAGACAGGTCTTTAACCTATTTAGGGATAATGTTATATCCAAATACAGTTCAGTCAAAATCTGAAACAAATATGCCAGGTGTCCTCAAGACTGCTCTGATTTCCTCTTCTAAAATATCAAATAATATTCCTTGAGAAACTTGTCATTAATAGTGGGGCTACTTGTCATTAATGAAGGGGCTGGTTTCATATATTTAGACTTTACATTCAGAAGCTTAGACAAAAGCAGGTTATGTTTTAGTTCCACTGGATCTGTTCTTGCAATTTGGGAAAAAAAAACTCCGTATCATTCCTTGTTCTCTTCTGCCTTGTCAGAAAGTGTGCGTGCTTGAGTCTCCTTCTTTGCACAATGATAACTAGTCGATTCCCGCACTTTGGAAATGCTTTTCTTTACAAGAAGAGAGAAGTTGCATTAACAATCATGTAAAGTACTATGGGGTTTTCATAAAACACCACCACTCCTCTTTAGAAAAAGAATGATTTACTGTAAGATTGCAATCCTTAATATCCTGAGCAAAATGCGTGATTGAAGTTTCTCTCATCACGTTGGCAGCTTTTAGAGGCAGTGATTGTTTCCCGGCGAGGTAGATTCTGTTTGTTAGTTTTCAGTTCACATCACCGCTTCTCTTTTGAAATGTATGTTATTAGCACAGTTGGAGCCTATTTCTTATATGTCATGAACCTAGTTTTGACATACCTTCCTAACAACTATTTTGGGATGCTGGATGGCTAGAACAATTGTCAACCTTGAGGGTGAAGAAGTAAGGAAAATTTGGGCAGAAGCAGAACACATTAAGAATTTATTAAAAGGATCTCACTGATAAAAGTTACGCCCACTATTTTGCTAGGAGCCCAGAGCTAAACAGTGAAAAAAAAAAGATTTCACCATTATATTTTTGTAAATGTGCATGAGTGCCAATCTAACAAGATCCGTTATTTCAGCATTTTATTAAACAACTTGTTTCTTTCTTCATAATCACCCAGCATAATGCCTTCAGCTTTAGGCTGTTTCAAGGGTTTTTGCCATGGTTCTATTTTAGAAAGCATATCTGAAATATATTATTATCCTTACATATTTTAAAAAGGTAGAATTAGTGAGAAATCTTGATTTGCTGAAAAATAGTCAACCTCTACTGTATGTTGCCTCAAAACACTCCTTTCTTCTGTTTGCTCTTGCCTGCAAAACTTACTTTTGCTATTTTATGTGGGATGAAAAAATTCAGCCCATGACTCCAGAGGGATAAAAAAAACTCTAATTCATTCCTCCCATGTAATGGTCATCAGGATTTTTCAGCCTAAAGTATTCAGCTGTATACTACAGTAACCCAGAATAATGGAGAAAGCTATAAATCAAATATAAAAGAACTGAAATAAACAAGAGAAGTAAGTACACAAAATGAATTCCCTTCTCACCAGTTCACATTTTGCACTCGTGTCCTCAGCATTAGTTTTTTCTTGATAACTTTTACCGTTCTTCTCCCTCTTCCTCTCTTTCTTTCCTATTAGGGTTCATATGGACTGTTTCCTTAGCTAGTATGTCAACATATGCTTGAATTCACTTGTAGAAAAGCAGCTTCTCCTTTTGTTTGGGTCTTGTATGGTGAGCGTCCTTCCACATCAATAAGCAGTGGCTTCTCTCACAGTGGGAACTTTCCAGTAATTGCCAGAACGAATTAAATTGAAGCTTATCTGTTCTTTCCCCTTTTCACTTAGAAAATGAAGGGAACTGAAGAACAAGACCAATTTTAACTGGTGACAATATAGTACAGAAATAGATTAGATACAGTTAGTGCAAAGTCATGTTACGGACATGTTCTGCTGCTTTTCAAAGGAGAAATGCATCTTATGTCATCAACATTTTGGAATGGTCTCCTCAAGCTGAAAAAAATCCCTATTTTTTAAAAGGTAGCTACAAATCCATCCATTCAAAAGTAAATAAAACAGTCACAAATAATTTACTTGTAGATTGGAAATATGACTTATTTGGCAAGTCCATTGTTTTTCTAACGGGAAAATAATAGCCTGATGACCATAAAGGGACAGTCATTCATGCTGACCATAGAACTATAGACCTATCAATGATAAACTAAATAGATAGTTGAGTGTGACAGACAAAAGGAAAACTATGGTATCCTCACAAACAAATCACTAATATAGTTTATTATGAGTTCTTCATTTCTTTGTTCCCATTCTTTTTTATTTCTAAGTGAAGTCAATACTTTTGTGAGATGTTATTCTAGCACCATTTCCTATTGCTTTTTGCATTGATTTTTTTTCTACCATTGATGGTAGCAGTTTTTGAACTTCAGACTTTGGACATTCAATTGGTACCATTAACTATAACAAAATCATTTTTTCCCACTGAGGAACATGGCATATTAGACCATTAAACTGCTATACTCCCAGAACAAAATTACACATTTACAAATATTTCCCTTCCTATTAATTGAGAGAAGATTTAACACAGGTAGTCCTTGACTTACAACAGTTCATTTAGTGACTGTTCAAAATTACAATGGCACTGAAAAAAAGGGACTTATGACAATTTTTCATACTTATGACCATTGTAGCATTCCCATTATCACATGATCAAAATTCAGACGCTTGGCAACTGACTCATATTTATAACAGTTGTAGTGTCCCAGGGTCACATATCATCGCTTTTTACCACTGGGGAAACCAGATTAACTTCACAACCATGTTACCAATTTAGCAACAGAAATTTCGGGCTCAAATGTGTTTGTAAGTCGAGGGCTACTTGTAAAAGAAGGATACTCTTGTCAGTGGTTTCCTTATATAGGATTAAAAGAAAAGGTTGAAAAGTGGATAAAACAATTGGAACAAAGCAAAACTGAGTTTGAAATAGAACTATGTACTAATGATGGACATGTTATTGCTACCGTGTTTCCCCGAAAATAAGACCTACCCTGAAAGTAAGACCTAGCACTATTTTCTAAACCTGCCCTAATATAAGACCTACCCCCAAAATAAGACCTAGTGTAAATCTCCAGTTCCAGGAAGACTTTTCAGGGAGCAACCATGCACCCGCGAAACACCCCCCCTACACACTCACACCCACTATTTGGCACCATAAATATATAAGACCTACCCCGAAAATAAGACCTAGTGTGTTTTTGGGAGCCAAAAAAATATAAGACAGTGTCTTATTTTCGGGGAAACACGGTAGAATGTTGAGATATGAGACAGAAGAACAAGTAAAATAATGTGTGATAAAATGGGCTAATAGACTTTCCATAATGGATAAATGGTTGGAAAAACTAATGGAACTAGAAGAGATGGTTAAACCAATTACTTTAATCAAGGAAAAGGATATATCCAACTTTGTTTCTATTTGGAAACTGCTTCTGTATTTTGTGCTTGAGATGGAAAAAAATGGAACTCTGACTTTGAGTTTTGCTCATTAGATAAGTCTCTTGTTATAGAAATGTCTAATATTATTATAATATTATGTAAAAATAAAAAGTTGAGATTGTAATGTTACTTTCTAGTTCAATTATGCTAAAAAAATTAGAAGTCAATGATTTTCTTTTTTCCTCTTCGCCCGAAATTTCTTTCTCTTCTCTTACCCCCATTTTCCTATTTTCATTTTCTTTTATATTTCATATCTTTATAATCTTAATACAATTATTAAAATGAAAAAATAAAAGTCATAACACCACCAGTGGAGGAAAGTTTGGTGAAGGTGATGGAGCTTGCAGAAATGGCTAAATGAATTTTGCTTAGAGAGAAAATAATATTTATACCGGTATTTATAGCTGACTGGAAACCCCTCAAAGACTGGGGAAGATGCTCTTACTGTATGATTTGTAATTTTGATGATTAGAAAAAAAAACTTGGATAATAGAAAAGAGTGAGCTTTCTTTAGTAACATAGAATAAGAGATAATTATCTAATTATATTTGTTGCAAAGAAAATCAATTTCCTTCTTTCTTTGGGCACTTTTTCTTTCTTTTTTTCTTTATTAATTTGTATTAGCTTTTTGTAAAACTTTTAATAAAAACGTTTAGTAATTTCTTCAATAATACTGAAGAAGTGGTAGAATAAAATCATTAAAGAAAGGATGCAGAAGGAGGGAGAAAATTAAATTTGAAATGACAAAATTAAAAATAATGTTGAAGAAAAGTCCAGTTAACTGTTCTGACCTAAGCCTCGTTCAAAGCAAACAAACACCAAACAGAGATAAAAGCAAAACCTTTTTAATGCTTCTCTGTGAATCCCGTTCATTCACAGTAAAACACTATTAAAAACTAATTGTCCCAGATAAGAACAAGCCTTGCCAAGGCTGCCAAGAACACTAGATTAAATTGCAAGGAAATAATCAAAACCAAAAGTCTCCAAACACAAACCAGGATAGTCCGAACTTCCACAAGACTTGAAGTGCAAGAACTTCTTTGCTTCCTGCAAAGAATCCCACCTCTGAGGGCTGGCTTTTATCCCTTAAGAAGGGGCCATCACCTTGCAGCCTTCCTCCCGGGTCGCCTGTGCTGCTGCAGCTGCTCTTTCCTTCGAGCAGCTCTGCGCGCATGTGCACTGGCTCCTTGGGGTCCTCTGCATCACTGCTGCCAGCCTCCACAAGCTCCGAAGGCAGCACTCCACTCTCTGATAGTCCTGGCCACATCCCTGCATCACCCACAGGGCCCTCATCCAAGTCCTCACTCTCCGAGACCTTAGCCATCTGCACCTGCTCCCGGTGAACCACAACATTAACTCATGTTAAGTCATACCATATTGAATTGTTTTGTGGTGAGTTGGTCGCATTAAGTTGTCCTAAGTCGAACTGACCGGGAGAGTGGTTGGGGGAAGTCGGCCAGGGTGAGATGACCATGGTGAGTCAACAACAGCAAGATGTCCTAGACCCAGGTTAGAAATGCCAGAACATGCATGGGCTGCAACCACAAGTAGGATGAGTGAGTTGAGGAGTAAGCTGAGTTGAGGAGTGAGGAGGCGACAAGGAAGGAAGATTAGGTAGTGAGATAGCTCATAAGAGAGAGAGAGAGAGATGTTAATAGGGCCTCCATGCTGGGTTCTCCTTGCTGGTAACATCAGCCTTTCTATAGGTGCAGTTGCCTGGGGAGCTCCATCTTAGGGCCAGGGCAGGAAATCGGGGCTGGCCTGGCCTAGTCACCAGCAACTGCAGATGCATGCTTGTCTTTCTGCAGGCCCAGTGGTCTTTGGGGGTGGCTCTGTCTCAAAGCAGGTGCAGGATATCTGGGACTGGCTTAGCCCTGGCCCCAATGGCCCCAGGAGCACCCACAAAGGCAGTGGGGGGAGGGGCAGAAGTCAATGGATATATATATAGGCCTTCAGCAACAAATATAGTAATTTTACAACTTGTGGGCTATATTTGAGCTTGAATGAGCAGGGGGTCCCTGAGCCCTGAAAATATGTCAAAGATTCCTCCAGGCTGAAAAAAGTGAGAAAAGCTGCCCTAGATACTACAAAAATACTACAGAAATGGCAAGATGGGATATGTTTGAATAACAGTGCTTATTCTAATAATAGTTTTCTAAACTTTATATAATATTATCCTACATTCACATATTTATACAATCTTAGCTGCAGACATATCTAAAGTATTCCATTACTATCATAATGCTTGGAAAAAGTTCTAAAAAGGACAGATGGAATATCCTATTAGAGAAATGGCGGTGCATGCCTGAAGATGGCCGCCTGCAGCCTGTGAGCTCCTTGGGGGAGATGGGTTTTTGGCCTTGTTGGAGGGGGTAGGGGGCTTTGTCTTTACCCCCTGGCCCCTGGCTCGACGTCGGAGTCTTCAGGGTCCCAGTTAATGCCAGCCGTTTCACCCCCCTGTTTGGGTTGGGGACGGACGGTGGTGGGGAGCCGGGTGGTGAGTTTGCTTGTCAGCTGGACATTGGCTGGCGTGGGGGTGGTCTGACTGCTGCAGTCATGTCGGCCTGGAGATCATGCCAGCTTGATGAGCTGCCGCCGCTGCTGTTGCCTTGGGGTGGCCAGGCCTGGGGCTGCTGATGCTTGTGCTAGGGCAGCTCTGGGGCAGTCGGCGGCAGAACCCGGTCTGGGGCATCCATGGAGCCCGGCCTGGAGGTGGATGATGGCGGCAGAGAACTTGGCGTTTACTGGGTGGCTGGACGTTGGCTGGTGTGGGGGTTCCCCAGACTTATTGTTCTGGGGGATTTCAACCTGTCTTCTCTGGGTGGGGCGTCGGGGGTGGCTTGGGAGTTCATGGACACCATGATGGCCAGGGACCTGACCCAAATAATTCAGGGCCCGACTCATGGTGGAGGGCACATGCTCGACCTTGTTTTTATCTCTGGACAGTGGTTTAATGATCTGGGTGGGGGATCACCAAACTATTCAACCCCTGTCATGGACCAATCATTATCTCCTCTGGCTGGGCTTCCAGTATGCCACCCCTCGTTGCTGGGAGGCAGAACCAACTAGGTGGTTCCGCCCCAGGCGCCTAATGGACCTGGAAAGGTTCCAGATGGCGCTTGGGGTGATTCCTGCCTCCCTTACCCACAGTCCAGTTGAGGCCCTGGTGGATGCCTGGCAAAGGGCTGCCTCTGGGGCTCTCGATGGCATTGCACCTTTGCAGCCTCTGACCTGATGCAGTTCCCGGTTGGCTCCCTGGTTTTCCACAGAGCTCTAGGAGATAAAGTGCTGGAGGAGGGGCCTAGAGAGCAGTTGGAGGTCCAGCCGGTATGAGTCTGATCAATTGCAGTTAAGAACCTTTACTAGGTCTTACCTTGCGGCAATGGGAGCGGCGAAGTATGCTTACTTCTCCGCTCTCATTGCATCTGCAGATAATCGCCTGGCCGCCCTGTTTCGGGTCACCTGTTCCCTCCTTAATCAGGGGATGAGGGAGGACCCTTTGCAGGGACAGGCAGAGGAGTTTAGTCAACAACTGTCGGACAAGATCGCTCAGATCCGGGCTGGCCTGGACTCTGACTGGTCAAGAGTCTGACGGGGGGGAAGCGGCTGGTCTTGTGGATACCATTTGGGAAGAATTTGATCCTGTGACTTCGGATGAAGTGGATAGGATCATGAGGAGACTGAGTGCTGCCATGTGTTTATTGGACCTGTGTCCTTCCTGGCTGGTCTATGCCACCCGGGAGGTTACATGAGGCTGGCTCCAGGCAGTGGTCAACGCTTCTTTGAGTGAGGGATGCTTCCCCTCCACCTTGAAGGAGGCGGTGGTGAGACCCCTCCTCAAGAAACCTGCCCTGGATCTGGCTATTTTGGACAACTTTCATCCCGTCTCTTGTTGAGAGCGTGGTGGCCCAACAGTTCCCAGTGTTTCTAGAGGAAACTGATTATCTGGATCTGTATCAATCGGGTTTCAGGCCCGGGTACAGCACAGAGACGGCATTGGTCGCGCTGGTGGATGATCTCTGGCAGGCTCGGGATAGAGGTTACTCCTCTATCCTGGTCCTATTAGACCTCCCAGCGGCTTTTGATACCATCGACCATGGTATCTTACTGCGACGCCTCGAGGGGTTGGGAGTGGGAGGCACTGTTTTACGGTGGTTCTCCTCCTACCTCTCGGGTCATTCGCAGTTGTTGTTAGCAGGGAGACTGAGGTTGACTCCGAGGCCCCTCACTTGTGGGGTGCCCCAGGGGTCGGTCCTCCCTCCCCTCCTGTTCAACATCTATATGAAGCCGCTGTGAGAGATCATCCGTGGTTTTGGGGTGAGGTATCATCAGTATGCTGATGATACCCAGCTTTTTATCTCCACCCCAAACCTACCCAGTGATGCCCTCGACGTGATGTCCCAATGCCTGGAAGCATGGATCTGAATGGGAAGAAACAGGCTTCGACTCAACCCAGCCAAGACCAAGTGGCTGTACATACCAGCATCTCGGATTGCCCAGGATGTTCCATGTTTGGTCATGGGGGGAGAGGTGTTACCCCCCGTAGAAAGGGGATGCAACTTAGGCATCCCACTGGACGCACGGCTCAGTTTGGAAGATCATGTAGGAGCTGTGGCCAGGGGGGCTTTTGCTCAGGTTCGCCTTGTGCGCCAGTTGCGCCCCTATCTGGACTGAGATGCATTGCGTATGGTTACCCATGCGCTCGTTACCTCCCATATAGACTACTGCAATGCGCTCTACATAGGGCTACCCTTGAGGACCACTCGGAGGCTTCAACTGGTACAAAATGCAGCCGCGTGGGTTGTGATGGGAGTATCTCGATACTCCCATATTACACCCCTCCTGCGTGAGCTGCATTGGTTGCCGGTTGCCCTCCGAGTGAGGTTCAAGGTGTGGTAATCACCTATAAAGCCCTTCATGGCTTAGGTCCGGGGTATTTGCGGGAGCACCTACTGCCAGCAATGACTTCCCATCGCCCTGTGTGCTCCCACAGACAGGGCCTCCTCAGGGTACCGTCGGCCAGTGTTGACTGGCGACCCCCAGGGGAAGAGTCTTCTCTGTGGGTGCACCCGCCCTTTGGAATCAGTTGCCCTTGGAGCTTCAGATGGCTCCTGACCTTCAATCCTTCCATCGTGACCTGAAAACATGGCTTTTTCAACTGGCCGACCTGGACTTATAGGGGTTTTATTGATTTGTTTGTCGGTTTTAGTTCTGTAATTGGGATTTATTTATTTAATAGTTTTTTAAATTTTATACTGTATTTTTTGTTTTTTATTGTTGTGAGCCACCCTGAGTCCTTCGGGAGACAGGGCGGCTTAAAAATCCCATAAATAAATAAATAAATAAATAAATAAATAAATAAATAAATAAATAAATAATATTTGCTGCTTTTTAAAAGAATTCCATTGCCTTTTATAAAGGTGGATTAGTGATTCATAAGAGCTCAGTATTGTCAATACTGGCTTTCTCCAACCTGATGTTCTTCAAGTATGCTCAATATATAGAATTCTATACACATTATGACATACACCAGCTCTAATAACTTTTAAAAGCTAGAGGAATTGAGGGGTATAGATCCACAAATGAGTATTATTGATGATCATTATCTACAGTTCCATATCCAGAGGATGTGTACCAGAAGACCTGACAGGACTTCTCTTATAGCTTTTCTTAAAACAAAACAAAACAAAACACAACTCTTTTCCTCATGTTTTTCTTTCTTGGATTTATACATGATATCTATTAAAGTTGTTATGTTGTATGACTAGGCTTATAGCATATTTACGTTGCTGTGATCATAAATGGTATCTGTTATTTTGATACAGTAGGAAAAAGCTCTGAAATGTTTATGGGTTAAGAACTTCCCCGAAAGATAACGTATTAGAGAAATGTGTCTGCATGTAATAAAAACACTTGGTGAATGTAGTTGCATCCATAAATGAGGTGTGAAAAAGACAAACTTGCCTCTAACCTTCTTCTTTAAAGCGGCTTATTATTATCACCTTAGAAAGAAAAAAAATCTAAAAGAATTTCAAAGAAGAGGTTTAATATTACAATAATAATGTTTATTTACATACTTTTTTGATGTGCACAAAGTATTCCAAGAAATGTAGAGTATGACAACACATGTTTATATTAAATGCACGATGATGAGAAAGATATTTAAATTCTTATATATAATACAATACTTGAGCTACATTCTTTTAATGCTGGCCTTTAAGTTTTTTAAAAAGTCTTAAAAGCTACTAGTGCTTATTAGATACTAAGACAAAATTAATCAGTCAAGAAGATTTTATTATAATAATACTGTGAATCTTTCTTTGAATCTTTTACAGGAAATAATAGATAAGATATGCTTCACAATTTAATCTATACTTTTTGGAATGCATATTTTATTGTGCATAATATGCAATGTAAAAGGTCAGAACAAGAAAAAAGTGCAGATAAATCCGTTTGACACTGATAGATTGAAGATGAATGGTGAAAAATGCAAAACTCATAAATGTCAGTGCATTTTTACAAAAGTATTATTTTGTGCAGAGATAAGTTCCAGGATTCCAGGCATATGGTAATTCTTTAGGTCTGAAGAAGACACACTATTGTGCAGTAAGTTCATTTCTAAATATGGCTCTGCAGTTCCATTCTGCAAGTGCAGAATTTACCACAATGGATACACAGGAAGTCCATTATTGTAATATCTATGGTTGATATTCTGTGACAATGTTGTTTTTGATGATGTCTGTCTTCAAAGCCATGCAGGCCAACCCAGTCTAAGCATCCAAAAAGTTGTACGTACATTTTGTAGACCAAATTTTCTAACCATGAACTAATTAAGACCAATTTTCCTGGAGGAATATATACATGATGTTATTTCATTCTGTGAACACATGTTCCCATTTTAGAAATCAAAATCATTCTAAATCTGATTGAAATATCGAACTTGATTGAAATAATGAACTTGATTGAAATATATTCTAATTACAGCCTGGAATCCATACTACAGTATCTTAATTCATTCCTAATCTTGCTAATTGGCTTTAGCCATAGATAATTCCAAGACATTCTGTTACCATACACAAGAGGAGAAGATAACATCCATATCTCCCATTCTACACACCAAAGTTTGTTCACTATCATGTATGAATGAAGTAGGATTGGTTTCCAGATACATGCAGTTCTTTTCTCTGGTATATTGGTTCTTAAACTATTTGTTCCAATTATTCCTTTTTCCAGCCACAAATAATATCATTATTCCCACGCAGCCACCCAAAATATTCTGTATTTACAACCTCAACAATCCCAACTTGGATTCTTGACTCACAAACAAGTAATTACAAATTGCTCCTTTATCTCCTAGGATGTGGTCCAAACACCCATTAGGGGTAATTACTTACAGTTTAAGAACTATGGTACTGCTCTAGTACCTTTAATCATATTGCCATTGTTTTTTCTGGTGATTCTTATTCAAACAAATGCTGCAATAAATTTCTATGTCTTTGTAGATCAGGGGTGTCAAACTCAAGGCCCGGGGCTGGATCCAGCCCATGGGGTGCTTAGATCTGGCTCACGGGGTTGCCCTGGAAACTGTGAAGGACCAGTCTGCAGTGCCTCTGCCAGTGAAAATGGAGCTTGCGAGGGCTGCATGGGGCCCTCCCAAACTCCGCTTTCACTGGCAGAGCACTCGGGCCACCACAGGTGCCCCTGATATGAGTGATGTCATGCTGGCCATGCCCACCCCAGCCACACCTCCCTGCTCCCCCAAGGTGAAACACAACCCTGATGCGGCCCTCAATGAAATCGAGTTTGACACCCTGATGTAGATGATGGTCATGGAACAGAGCAACAATGGAACGCATGCCCTGTTGCTCATGGTTCCCTCCCCCCCCGATCCATTAGTTACTCTGAGCAAAGCTAGACAAACAAACAATTGAACCACCTAACAAGCAAATATTATTGCAGAAGAAAACATATTTAGGATTAGGGTTGTCCACATGAACTCTTTGCGTTATCTGATGTCTATCTGGATTTTTACTGCTTAGATCTGGTAGCCCTAATGATGATAATAATACCTATTACTATCATATATACTAATGGAAAGGAGGATGAGTCTTAATGAGAACATTAGCAGAGGGTTTCTATTTTTTCCAATTTGCTGCTTAATGTTGGCATCTTACTGGGAAGAATGTTATAGCTAGCCTTGCTTATCTAAGTCACTGTACTTTTTCCTACTATCTCCTTCAGGCATTCTTTCAATCTCCATTGAAAGCTAACCCAAATAAAAACTTGCCCTAGGTAACTACAGTATAAACATGAAATATAATCTACATGATGAACTATTTTGAATGTTTGAAATATACCTATCTTTCTTAGTTTATCAGGAATATGCCATAGATCAAGGGAATAGTTACACAAACTTTATATTTATCCAATATATCTTTTTAAAAATAATGAAGAGTGCAGGTTCCAATTCTGAACTACCTCCTGTTCATCAGTAATGATACAGAGTGTACAGATTTGAAGTTTTTGTTATTCATAAAGGAAGGGTTAGGGTTATAGTAAGAACTTCATGTTCTGTGAGACACAAACTGATTTAAATGGGATGCAACGTTTGGTTGTAATAACAATTATCATGGAAGAAACTGTTCTCAGAGAAGAAGGTGTCAGCTGAAGTGTTTTATGTACAGATTCAGAGGACTGAAAACCTACATTTTTCAACTAGTGGGTGGTTTCTAAACAGTGAGTGCACCAGTCTCTTAACAGGCTTGAGAAGCAGTAAGTGGCTGTCCTACATTAAAATACTGCATCTGTTGAGCTGACAGCTCTTTTGGAAAGAAAAATTGTGTGTAAGCCACAAAACCTGTAGGAAGTATTAGGGAACAAAAACCCACAAGCAAACAAGCAAGATGGTAAAATTTTAAGGAGGAAAAAAACTCAGAACTGATGTCATCCCTACTGTGAAAATAGAAAGTAAGATTGATCTGGGGAAAAGATGGATTACTGCCAGAAAAGATTTGAGCAGCGTCCTAAGGAGATAGGATAGAGAATATTCTGAGGTACAAGTGGGACAATTTTTTTCTGATTTTATGCTTGCTTATATCTGGCTATAGCAATAATGATGCTCAAAACCAACCCATTTAAATTTTTGAGACTGTACAGTACATCAAGAGTGGAAATGAGGTTAGAAAAAAACCATATAG
Source organism: Naja naja (assembly GCA_009733165.1). NCBI lineage: Eukaryota > Metazoa > Chordata > Lepidosauria > Squamata > Elapidae > Naja > Naja naja. The sequence goes on along the minus strand of SOZL01001773.1, from coordinate 69,374 downwards.
TCTTGAGGGAGGATTTGATACAAAAATTTAATAGAGAGTTAAGAAGGGAAATTGGATTTGAACTGTCTCCTCTGTTGTTTTAAAGCAAATATCTGAACCTTTATTTAATTTTTGATCTCTGATTGTGCCATTTTTATTCTCAATAACATTGAGAGTTTTGCTCTGCTTTGGTGAGGATGAAAAGAAAGTGGCAGTAAGTATTAAGTTTTGAAAGGGGAAATATTCATAATACTATAGAATTCCCTGAAGTAACTGGATGTACAACTGAGCAATACCTCTAGCCTCATTCAAGCATTCAATACATGAGCTATTTTTTTCTCATTCCTTTATCAACATCACCATGACAAGAGCTATGGTGGCATAGTGGTTAGAATGCAATATTGCAGGCTAATTCTGCTGACTGTCAGGAGTTTGATTCTGACTGGCTCAAGGTTGACTCAGCCTTCCATCTTTCCGAGGTGGGAAAAATGAGGACCCAGATTGTTGGGGGCATTATGCTGACTCTGTAAACCACTTAGAGATGACTGTAAAGCACTGTGAAGTCCAAATGCTATTGCTATCCTCATTGACTTCTGTAGAAGTCCAAGAATCAGCACACTTGTCTGCAAAAATCAAGCGCTGTGATAAAATGTTTCTAAGATAACATTTATATTTGTACTTTATCTAATATTTAAAGAGGTTTACTAAAGAAATCATAGTGTATTTTCATGGAATTCTTCTTACAAGCTGATATCAAGCAATGTCCTGAAGAGTTCCAATGGATGGCCAGTCTTGATGTGATAGTGGTAGAAAGGACACCCAAAAAATATATTAAATAAATTAAAACGTCTTTTAGCAGTTATACATTTATGTTTCTTTTGTCTATTGCTATAAGATACCAGGACACCAGATACCAGAGGTTCTTTTTAGTAGAAGAACACATTTTGAAGTGATTACATTAACTATGCAAGTTACTTTTCCACTTCTAAAGATGAACTGGGTCTTTGAAAGAGATACCTTGGGATGAATTTCATTCTACTACCTCAGCATTTTGTCACCTTATTTTGCTATATTTGTAGACTATGATACATAGAATAACTGAGAAGCCTTTCTGACAGCCTTGTTAACAATATCATAATAATCCTTATCATGAAATTCAGGCTGTTCTAAATAATTTATACCAGGCAGTGAACAGGGAAGTAACACATACACACACACACACACACAGAGCACCATTATAGCTACACTTGTTTTGAGGAAAGTAATCTGAAGAAAGAAAGGAGCTCATGTATAGTAGACCAGTGCACAATAGTTTTATCCAATTCTCTATTTACATTCACACACTTTAAATATAACTATGCTCTTAAAATGTATTAACATTATGCATAAGTATGTTTTACATGTTTTTTGTTTAACTATGAATCCACTATTTTAATATCATAGCTTGCATGAATTTATGATTGAATAGTTTATAATACATAATCCACTAGGAATTTTCCCCAGGTAGGAGTATAAATTGCTCCAGTGGTTTTAATTATTTTTTAAAATATAAATGCTGGCATAGTATGTTAACAAGTACTTCAAAGATGGACATTTCCTCTATTAAATAGGAAACAAAAAGCAACATGAATTATAACTGTATATTATTCATTTTTTCCTCAGCTAGCTTTCCTATTTGTTTTGTTTTAACCAGAGACGTGGTTATAACAGACTAATGAATAATACTTAAAAAAATAACAATATAATTTCATTACAGATTTTTGTTAGAATACTTAAAACATGTTATTTGAAGTTGGACTCTAGTAATCCACAAACAGCAAAAGAACTTCTGAGAAACTGAAAAAGTTTAGCCATGCATTAATAAAGAAATAAAGAATAGGCAATTTGAACACAGCTATTCTGTTTTGATTGTTGCTTCTATGAATTAAGTGCATTTACTTATCTTAGAAGTAAATGCCTTTTATGAAAATTAGGTTCTGACTAGAACTTCATATTATCATTTGGGCATGATATGATTGGACTTATAATCAAATGAATATACAAGCATTTCCATCTGTGAAAAATACTAAATCAGGAAGCAAACTAAACTAAACTTATTCAGTTAGTTATCTGATGTTTTTCCCTCTGTAACATTTCTTTTAATATGGAGGCAATCTTTATTCATGTACGAGTTCAACTATTTGACAGCAACTCATGCTCTGATCACCTCATTGTTTGACTACTTGCAAATGGTCTATAGGACTTTTCTTGAACATCACCCAGAAGCTTCAGTTGTTTCAGAGGGTAGCATCTTGGGCAGGATGGTAATGCCTCTGTTTCATGAGCTGCATTGGTTGCCAGTTTGCTTCCTGGTGTGATTCAAGTGCTAGTTGTAACCTATAAAACCCAACATGGCAGAAGGCCTGTTTACTTATGGGATTGCCTCTCTCCCACACTATCTGCCTGGCTGATTAGATCTGGTAGAGTTGGCACATTCTGTGTGTTTCTTTGATTAAATGTCAGTATCTATTGGAATCCTGAAAGCACACTTTCTCTATTTCAGTTCCTGCTCTCTGGAATGAGGTTTGTACAAGGTTTGGATGGCTACTATCCTGTCCATGCTTTAAAGAGGCCTGAATACTGTTTATTTGTCCAGTCTTGGGTGAGAACGATTGAAACCCATTTTGGGTTTCCAAGGCTTGTCCCCCCCCTCCCCACTCCTTTATGGTTTTTTCATCTTTACCATCCTTTACCCTTAAAAATAAATATATATTTATTATTTTCTTTTTCTTTTTGTTAATTCTTTACTTATGAACCACTCCAATCCTTGGAAATCATGTGGCATATAAATTTAATTCATCATCATCACCACCCTCACCACCATCATCATCAATACCAAATCCTTTCTGCCATGAAAATATTTTTATTATTGATTTTGAAGAACTATTTTACATAGGACTGTAATACTAAGTTTACATGCTTATCTGGACAAATCCTTGCAGTTTTCTGTACTTAGCTTAAAGGTGGGAAAGTAACAGCGTTCTGTGAGCCTTTGGAATTTAGTCATGCCAGCCACATGACTACAGAGACATCTTCGGACAGTGCTGGCTCTTCAGCTTTGTAACGGAGATGAGCACTGCACCCTAGAGCCCGAAACGACTAACACGTATGTGCGAGGGGAACCTTTACTTTTTTATTCTCAAAGTATGCTACTTATGTGCCCATATGCCCTCTACTCATTTTGATTTTATAATACTTTATTTTATTTATTTGTTTTAATTTTAAATTTTTATTATTTTATAATATTCATATGTTTTTATATTTGTTGTTTTATTTGCTTGTTGTACACCACCCAGAATTGTTTTTGGGCAGCTATACTAGATAGATAGATAGATAGATAGATAGATAGATAGATAGATAGATAGATAGATAATTACATTTTGTCCTTTGTATTTAAATCTCTTAAACATCCATAATTTGAAAAATAAATAAATAAAAATAAACAAATAACATATTAGAATAATTTCAGTGCAAAAGGATAAATCTATAAAATATTTATCCCCCCTCCATTTGCATAGCACTATTCCTTTTCAGATTAAGAATAGTAGCAATATTACAGAAAGGCCACTTCGATCTAATGATTAACATGCTACACTAGGAGTGGAGCAACCTGATTTAGGCACGAAAGCCACCTGGATGGCTTTGGGATGGTCACTTTCACTTAATTCTAGGAAGAAGGCAATAGCAAGTTACTGCTGAAAAAGTGACTTAGAAAAGTGCATGGATTCAAAATTATAGTTAATATTATGCATTTAGTTTGCAATTTAATTGTCATTCATTCTGTCTATATGAGCAAATTACATCAACAAATGTCTTACACAGTGGTCATTCACAATTCAGCCTTCATTCATTCAGCACCCTTTCATTCTTGACATTGTACCTTCTTGTTTTACTATACGTACTTTTGAAATATCCACTACTATTGCATTCAACTATTATGCTTCCTCTAACACACCAAACTCTCTTTTCCATATAACAAGTGGACAGGAGTACATTCTTATCTAGAGAGCCATTTTCACTTTTCAAAAAAGTCACCATAATTTCTTTTGAATGACAACAATCCAGTAGTTTTCCACCAACATTTCCACCAGCATTTGCACAAAATTTCTTCATCCATTTTTCTGACTTTAGTAAACTTTCTACCAAATACACACATTCATAAACTTTGTACTGGTTTTTCATCCTTTATCTTACATCCATTATTCCTTTTTCCATATCATATACAGCTATTTTGCTCTTAGTTGCATTAATTTTCAGATCCATAATCCATCCATCCATCCATCCTACAACCTAACATTTGTTTCAAATCATTCAGATTCTCAGTCAACAACGTGATATCTTTTGCCTACAATGGTATATGTGTATTCATGTCCCCAAAAAGCACAACCATCCCTTAAAGCATTCACTATATAAAAATACATTAAACCACTTATTACATTCAGCAACTAATCTTCAATTTCACACTTGCACAAAAGATTTCATAATTTAAGGTTGTTTACTTGCTCACTTTCTCTAATTCAACAAGCCTACAGTAGATTTTCTTTCTCACATTTTACAATGACCTCTGAGTAGTAAAATTCTGCTGCATCCACCCAGTGCATGTGCTTGCAGGTGTTCTTTATTGTCACCAATGATATTCTTTCAATCAGAATAGTTTCCCTGTTAAGAAACAGACCTCTCTATAGTCTTTGCATTCACTCTCAGTATCTTTCTCTTTTTATAGGGGATTCTTGCACAGGTTTGGCCTTCATAACACATTGTAGTGCCACTCCATAAACAAACCATATCCATATTTTACTTTTGTAGTCATTTCTCCAGTTACACTAGGAAAGTGCAATGATTTGAGTAGTGATAGGATCTCAGGAAAATATGCTAGAGCAAAGGAAGACCTTACTGAGTGCCCTGGGCTATTTCAAAACACCTTATTTCACTCTGTCAGCACCTCATAGCCTTAATCATTTTCTTGGGATCATAAAGTTATTTTGCTACTTTTTAAAGCCTGCTCTGACGCACTTTATCAACTTTGGATCTGAAGTGCTAAACTTCCCTAGTTATGCCATTTACATCTGAAACCTTAGGATATCCTCACATTTTCAGAGCACTTATAACTTCCTTTTCATCTGTTTTTTTTAAGGAAAAGTAGTGATATGTGTTAGATTTGCATGAAGAGTCAGACGCGGAGTGCTTCAGTGAAGAGTTTATTAGTGACTACAGCTCATAACAGACCTGATTTGGCTGGGCTGCGGCTGCTACTTATAGCCAGCAGCCACAGTTGCCAGCCAATCAGAGTGCAGGGTTTTCCTCACTTTTAAACCAATCATATTTGACATTTTACAAGAACAGTTCAAACTAAACCAATGACATTCAAACCTGCATACATAACACCCCTCCCCACTAGGTTCACTCCATACTCAAACCCCAACCTATCTAATGTATTCTTTTAAATAGGTGGGGCTCTTACATGTACGTTGAGACCTTCGTGGTTCAGAAGTTTTAATGTTCTCACCCAGTGAGAGAGAAATGTGTCTGTTGACATTTCCCTAGTTGGACTTCCTGTGAAAGAAGACCCTGTTTGATTGTTAGAATCTGGTCTCTCCTCCCAACCCATCTCCAGCCCAATGTCAACACCCAAGTCAGGTAGTGATGTGCAATCTTCCACTTGTAAGGATGGATTTTGGCATTGTGACAGGTTTTGGGATGGTTCCTGTCGTAATGGTTCGTTACACATGGAGTTGATTCTTGCTTGCTGATTATCCTCATGCTCCTCCCTTCCCCTAGAAAAGGCATTAGGTATGGGAACTAGAGAGGAACAATTGTGATGTTCCTGAGGTAATCTGGATCTTAACTGATCAATGTGCCTGCTCCAGAGGACACCATCCTCTGTTTGTACCCTGTAAGAACGAGGCCAGTTATTTGAGTTATTTCAGCAGGAATCCATGAAGGTTCACCCATAAGGTTCTTAGCATAAGCAGAATCACCCGCACTGAACGTGCGAACTTTGCTAGTGGAATCAAGTGGTGCGTTGGGTGCGTAAGAGGGATGAAGGCGGTCAAGGGAGACCTAAGTTTCCTACCCATCAACAACTCTGCTGGGGATAAGTTAGTTGATGGGTTAGGAGTGATGTGCTGAACACTAAGAAGTTTTTCAACTTTCTCAGTGATGTCCCCAGGACCCAATTGCTGAAGCTTTTCCTTGGTAAAACGTACCATGCGTTCAGCCCGGCCGTTAGCCGAAGGGTGCCCAGGGGCAGTCAGGGCATGTCTGATACCCTGTTGTGCTAAATAGGATTCAAAAAGGTTAGATGTAAATTGAGGGCCATTGTCAGAGACAAGAACATCAGGTAACCTGTGGGTTACAAAAAGCTTTTCGAGCTGCTTGATGACAGCATCAGTTGTGGTGGATGCCATAGGGATTACCTCTAGCCATTTGGAATATGCATCTACTATAATAAGGAAGGTGTGCCCTCTGGTAGGGCCAGCAAAATCAATGTGAATCCTAGACCATGGGCACCTAGGACATTCCCATTCCTGTTTGGGGGCGAGAGGTGGGGCAGGCCTGACCACCTGACAGTTGGGACAAGATGCAACCCAGTTTTCAACCATTTTGTCAATACCTGGCCACCATACATAACTCCTGGCCAATCCCTTCATCCTTACAATACCAGGATGACCCTCATGTAACATTTCCAAAACCTCTCTTTGCAGTTTTGCAGGAATAACCACCCTGTTACCCCACAAAATACATCCTCTTAATACAGATAATTCAGTTTGCCTGGACTTAAAAGGTTGGGCAAGGTGAGGTAGATCTTGAAGAGGCCAACCTTCCTTAATCCAACCTATAACAGGAGCCAATAAAGTGTCTTTGGCAGTCTCTCTGGCAATTTCAGCAGTGTACTGGAAGCTTGGCAACAGTTTCTAGGAAAAAGGTGTGTGCCTCAGGTTCAAAGTCCTCTTGTGACAAGGAAGTGGGCAACGACTCAAGGCATCAGCATGTCCAATGTCCTTGCCAGGCTTGTGGATAAGTTTGTATGAATAAGCAGCAAGAAATTCAGTCCACCTCAGCATTCTTGGTGACAGAATAGTGGGTGTAGGTTTGTCTCCTGCCACAATGCCTAACAAAGGTTTGTGATCTGTGACAATGGTAAATGTTCTCCCATATAAATACTCATGACATTTCTTGATAGCTGCAACAATTGCCAATGCTTCCTTGTCCAATTGGCTGTAATTCTCTGCTTTGGTCAAGGTGCGAGAGTAAAATGCAATAGGGGCTTCCCTCCCGCTGGGAAGCCTGTGGCTCAAACCCCCCACTCCAAAGGGGATGCATCACAAGTCAGTACAACAGGTAAATTCTCAGAGAACTGTATGAGTACAGCATCAGACGTGATTAGTCTTTTAATACTGTTAAATGCTGATTGTTCCTTCCTGCCCCAGACCCAAACAGACTTTTTGTCAAGTAATCTTTGTAATGGTTCTGCAATGGTTGCCTTCTGAGGTAGGAACATGTGATAAAAGTTAATAAGCCCAAGGAAGGCTTGCAAATCTGTTTTGCATTTTGGTCTAGGGGCTTCTTTGATTGCTTGAACCTTGGCATCTGTAGTGTGGATGCCATGCTTGTCAATCATATAGCTCAAGAACTCAACCTTGTCAGTTCTAAGAGTGCATTTTTCTTCCTTGACTTTTAATCCCACTTTCTTGAATCTGGCAAGGACTTCTCTGAGTCTCTCTTGTAATTGAGTGTCATTTTCAGCAGAGATTAACACATCATCAAAGTAAGGCACTACCCCTGGCAGTCCTTGGAGCATCCTTTCCATAAGGCTTTGGAAAATGCCTGGTGCCATGCTTACTCCAAACTAACCTTTTACATTTGAAGGCACCTCTATGAGTCACAATGGTTTGGGCCTCTGCAGTGGCATCATCAACTGTTAGTTGTTGATATGCCTGGGCCAGATCCAATTTGGCAAAAACTGTGCCCCTGCCAAGTGAATGTAATAAATTATGCACCACTGGAACTGGATATGCGCTCTGCTGAAGCGCATGGTTAAGTGTCCCCTTATAGTCTCCACAGATTCTTACTGACCCATCAGTCTTGACTGGTGTGACTATGGGTGTCTCCCATCTGGAGTGGTCAGTGGGCTCTAAAACTCCTTGAGCTATTACTTTATCTAATTGTGCATCAATTTTTTCCTTTAAGGCAAATGGGACCCTTCTGGGCTTTAAACGAATTGGGGGCACCTTGGGATCTAGGTTGAAAGTGATAGGGGTCCCCATATACTTGCCCAATCCATCGCTGAAGACCTCTGGAAACTCAGACTTCAAGGCCTCCTCCCATTCAGTGTTGCTCACGTGATTGATGCCAGTCACCTCGATGCCTAGTGGATTGAACCACTCAAGTCCCCACAAGCTTGGGCCGTCTTTGTCCACGATGGTCAGGGGCAAACGTTTGGTGTGGCCTTTGAACTTCACGTTGAATTCTCTTGTTCCAACTACTGGAATCTTGTTCCTTGGTAGTCTTTAAGAGTCAGTGCATGCTTCTGGAAATGCTTCTTCTGAATGTTGGGAAGTAGCCTGTGAATAATGTCCCATGACACCATAGATAAATAGGAGCCTGAGTCCACTTCCATTTGGCAAGGCCTTCCTTCAATAAGTACCTTCACATGTACTTTTCTGCTTCTTAAGGGTGAAGAATGACCAATAGTGACTGTTTGATGAGTTTCATTCTTCCCATTTGCTTCTGTGTTGCGCCCCATTTTCTCACTGAAGTTGCTTTGCTTGAATTCTTTGTCAGGGAACTTCTTTCTGCTTGGTGGAGTTCTGGATGATTTGCAGACTCTTGCTAGGTGACCTCTTTTTCACAACGGAGGCAGATGGTATCAAAAAACTTGCATTCAGTGCGGGGGTGCCCTCCCACAACCTCTGCAATAAAAGTCTTGCCTCTTTCTTCCAAGGTCTTTCCTTTTCTTCTCCATTCTGAGTCTATAAATTCCTTCCTCCACCTCACTACAGTCTGAATCAGAATCTATTTGCTCGCAATGGGTTGTTGTGGATTTTTCCACATCAGGATGGCTTGCGGCCTTGTTAATTTTCTTCATGGCTGCTGCTGAGGACTTGGTAGCTTCTGCTGAAGAAGCTTCTTCTATGGCCTCCTTAAGCGTGATCTTAGGTTTCATTAATAATTTGCTCTGCAAAACCTTGTCTTTTAGGCCTAGAACAAATCGATCGCGCATGGCCTCTTCTAAGTTGATAAACTCACATGCACCCCAATGTCCTTAAACTTGCCATGAAGTCATTAACGTTTCTGCTTTCCCCTTGATCCCGACGGTAGAATTCGTGTCTCTTAATGAGGCACGATACTTGTGGCGTGTAATGGGCTCTTAATAACTTTTCTAAGTCGGGCCAGTCCATTACCTTCACGTCTGCAGCTCCGCCAATGCCTTCGCCATCTTGAAAACGGCGGACCGCAGTGGGTGAGAAAGACGCCCTCTTCTGCTTCTCGAAATGTCGGCGGATCGTTTCCCTCCAAATACATTTGGAAACGATCTGCATACGAGTCCCAGTCTTCTGCCGTCGGATCGAACGGGGCTGGGGGGTGTTCAGCGCAGCCATCTCTCTCAGCTTGTTCTCCGCGTTGTCTTCTCTTCAGGAAGGATCCTACCTTCATCGCCAGTGTTAGATTTGCATGAAGAGTCAGACGCGGAGTGCTTCAGTGAAGAGTTTATTAGTGACTACAGCTCATAACAGACCCGATTTGGCTGGGCTGCGGCTGCTACTTATAGCCAGCAGCTGCAGTTGCCAGCCAATCAGAGTGCAGGGTTTTTCCTGCACTTTTTAAACCAATCATATTTGACATTTTACAAGAACAGTTCAAACTAAACCAATGACATTCAAACCTGCATACATAACATATGCATATTTTATGCCTATTAAATATTTAACATTTAAAGCATGTATCTCAATTCAGCTCTTTGGCGTATCAGTATTTCCTAACACACATTTCTATAGTACTCCTTCCAACATTTCTCCACTTGTTTTACACCAAGCTCTTTTTCACTTTTATTTAAAAAATCAATCACTCCATGGCAACTATCACTTAATTATTTCTGTTTGTATTAAACATATACAGATCCGGCCCACGGGATGCTTAGATCTGGCCCACGGGACTTGCCTGGATAGGGGGCTGCTGCCTCTGCTAGTGAAAATGGGGTGCGGGGGTGTTTTGGATGACAAAGTGCTGCAGGAGGCTGTCCAGGCCAAAAACAGGGCACGCAGGAGCAGCCAGCACTCCCCCCACACCCTATTTTGGCCAGCAGAGTGCTACAGAAGGACGGCCGACCTGTCTCTCCCCCGGGCTGATGCTGATCGAGCCTTCCAAGAAATCTAGTTTGACACCCCTGTTGTAGATGATTCCTGTTATTTCTTCTTTGGTTACTGATTATTTAATTTAACATTTTCTGGAGAAACTTTGTTGGTTTAGGCACTACAATGATCCAAGATGTATGGCTGTCTCAGAGATTATGAACATTTCTTAATCTCTCCACACATAAATAAATCCAGCCATAGTTTCAATTAGGAGACGACATTTTAGGCTAAACCAAACCCCAAATACTAGAAAATACCCAGAAGCTTGGACTTATGATAAATCAGTCATCAACAGACATAAAGAGGTAAACCCCATCTACATATCATTTGAAAGATATCACAAAAATTAAAGGAAAGAAACAGCCTAAAACACATTCTCTCCCTCTCCCTCCCTCCCTCCCTCTGCTTGTGTGTGTGTGTGTAATGAGAGAGAAAGTAATACTGTACTCATTTTAAAAACATTTATTTTATAAACTCATAGGGATTTTTAACCTGTTTATATTTATGTAATAATAGATAGCCTGAAACAGTTACTTCTAATTTAAACAGAAAATGAAGCTCCAGTTTTAATAGACTTCCATGGATACATTAGAGCACAAAGTATGCCCCTCTAATTCATTGAACAATCTCATAATTTACTCTCATACAATTATCAATAAATTTTAATATAGATTTTTTTACTGTTCTTATTACACTATATATAGTGGGGAAAAATACATGGAGAAACAAATAGCACCTGCCTACTATATATAAAAGTAGCTTGGCTTTTAACAGGCGTCCATTCAAAGCTGAAAAAGGATGGTTTAATAGTTGCATTAATTTTAATGCATGGATTCCTTAAAGCAGCAGCAGAAGCATTTTGTTTCAGGCTCCCCCAGAAAACTTTAAAAAAGTAATCTGCATTAAAGAGCAGAGAGGGATGCATTCATGCAGCATCTGAAGCATTTTTTTCCAAATCATTTTCAAAATATGAACAGCCTTATTATCTATATTACAGCTTGGAATGTGGGGAGGTGCAACTAAAAATAGTGCCCTGTTTAGTAGATTATATGACAGTATAAAATTAAATTTACATACATACAGTGTATCCTGTTTTTCAAAATAATACATGTGTTAGGATTAAAGTGGTGGACGAAAGTGCTTTATAGATTTTGCAATCAAGTACAGTAAAGGTATTTTTAAAGCATGCTTTCCATTTAAATGAAGTCCCACAAGCTTTCCAATGGCATATGTTTTGAATTGACCCATCTTAATCTAACTTATACTTTTATTCCAAATGTGATTGGAATTAAGCCCTGGCTGATCTTCTCATATGTATCCTAAGGATTTTTCAGCTTGAGAGATGTATCACTGGTAGGTAGAAGCCCATTATGATCAATAGCATTGTACTGTAATTGCCACAGAATCTTGTTTCCTTGAGGCTTTGAAAAAATGTGTAATATACAATGTCTTTTTAAAAAATTGATTTATAGCACAAGGAATTCATTACCCAACAGGGTCAATGTGGAAGACTGCTTTCTAATACTAATACTTTTATCACTTTATAATGGGACTTTTATTGAATATGGCCAATACGTTCTAGCTATTTCTAGTAGAGTTTCACAAAGACATTGCATGAAATTAATTATAACTTTCAAATCCAGTCAATCCAAAGGAAAAGACTATAATCAGTCTTCATTGAACTCTATACATCAGGGATGGAGAATTTATACCCTCCAACATTTGCTGAATTATCCCACGTTAATGGTGACCAAATGAGGTTGCTGGGAAGTGTAGTTCATATTTTCTGGATAGACAAATGGATGAATATTGACAAGGATTGCTTTTACAAGAAATAAATTTCAACTACCACTGATATCATGACTAGTGCTTATTTTGTAACAGGAATACTCAGACATTTGCTATAACTATTAGAAGAATCTGTTGCATGTTCTCACTTTGAAAAGAAAAATACAAAGAGAAAAATACCTATTATGTACAGTTGCCTAGAAACTCAGATCATTGTAATAAATTATGGACACTTTTATGTGGAAGGACGTCATATTCATATATAAAATATACATCAAAATAGTTATGGGCAACTTTATTAGCAGAGTGATTTAGAAATATTCAGTGGGTTTCAGAATTCTGAAGGAGGCAATTGTAGGTAATTACAAATCAGCAGAATTAACAGTTCTAATCTCCCCCAAATCATTCAAAACATTAAGAATTCCTTCAAGTTTCACAACAGCTTTAGTAATTTAATGAAATGCCAATCTTACAAAAAAAAATACACTATCATAGTAACAGAGGTTGACCTATGATTATAGGTAGTCTTCCACTTACAACTACAACTGAGCCCAACATTTCTGTTGTTAAGTCAGAGATTTGTTAAGTGAGTTTTCCCTCACATTACAACATTTCTTGCCACAGTTGTTAAGTGAACCACTGAAGCTGTTAAGTAAATCTGGCTTCCCCATTGATTTTGCTTGTCAGAAGACTGCAAACGGTGATCACATGACCCTGGGGCACAGCAACTGTCATAAACATGAACCAGTTGCCAAGCACCTGAATTTTGATTACATGATCATGGGGATGCTGCAAAGATTGTAACTGAAATATGGTCATAAGTCACTTTATTCAGTGCTTGTAACTTTGAACAGTCACTAGATGAACTGTTGTAAGTCGAGGACTATCTGTATACCACATATACACATATACAGATGTTGTATATCCTTAGATGAATCCTGTAAAAATCCTGAATTGCAGCATTCAGAAGGCTCTTCTGAAAAGGATAATCGTTTTAAGGTAGCTAACAATCCCTAGAATGCATCTGGCAGGCAAGCTAAGAAATTGAGTGATCAGTAACAGCTGAAATCATCCTGTCTTCCTACCCAGCATCATGTGCAAGATAAAAATTGATGAAAGGATATTTTAATAGAGAAATAATTTCTTAACATATCTCTGTGATTCTGTCTCTTTGCTCATCACATCTTGCTGTACCTCCCCAAAAATTTACGTCACATTTGTCATATTTTTTTAAAAATAATCCAATAAGATCCTTCAGCCTGAATAGGGTTTATCTGTTCAGCTGCAACATTCAGACGGTACATTATAAACAATAATCTCATACAATAGTATAAGAGTTTTATCACTATGTCTATTTACAACTCCGGCAAGCCAGATACTCCTGTGTAATTTCTTGTTCTGACCTTTTAATGGTGACAGACATATTGAATAATTACCTAAAAGGTCTTTTTAATATCATTTTATAGTCATCCTACAGTGAAGTAATCTTTCACAGAATCTTCAGTTTCATTACTATATAAAAAGTCATCAATGACTTTATAAACTTGGACTGAAAACTAACAAAAAGTCACACATAATTTTAAGTACAATCAGAATATTCCTTGCAAATTTGGGCTGTTATTCTAAGAAAAAAAGTTTAATATAACATTAAAGGTGCTAAAAATTTTTTTGCAGCATAATAATCATTAGAAATTGTCTGTTTACAAAGATGCTAGAAAGGTCATCTTAAATGAGTGACAAACTTACCAGTTACTAAACTCTTAATTACTATGGTTTTATCTTATACCTAGAAAGAAAATGAGCATACATGTAAGGAAATCACATACCACAGCTGATATACTGGAATATATGATTCTCCACATGCAAAAGCATTGGTTTATACAAACCTTACCCAGTTGGTAGACTTAGTAAATATCATGTTTACCAAAATTCTCACAGTGAATATATCATATTTACCAAAAAGAATAAACAATTCTGAATTTATGAAAATTTACTATGTTTATTTTGCTGGAAATACCTTACAGACTTTTTGTGGAAAACAGAAAAAATGAACTTCTGATTTATGGTTTTGATTATTAGGCAGAATAAATAATAGAAAGGAGAGAGAGATATTGTACTGTAACTTTAAAGAAATAGGTGAATTTATAATTATACTTCTGCTGTATAGTAAAGTAGAGCATTACTTTGTATCTTTTTTCTTTCTCATTTACTTTTTTCTTTTCTTTCATGTTTAGCTTCTTTCTTTTTTTTTAATTTTCTTACCTTATTTTAGTTTCTATTAGTTTTTAGTATTTTAAAGTAGTATATACACATAGATGCCCATAGATGTGAGCATCTATGTGTATATTGGAAATATGGATAGACATATATTTCTAGCAGGTATACATATGTACCAGTCAGAAGGTATTAAAAATGGGCAGGGGCCAGAAAATAATGAATTGATAGCCATTGCTTTAAATAATTAATTACTTTTAAAATAAAAGTCTCAATTAAATGACCAGGAATACCTACCATTCTCTCTCACACACTATCAGGCACAATGAAAGAGGACCCAGTTAAGTTGCAGTGAAGCTGATTATGTTCCAGTTAAGCTCATGTCTATGCACAAGAATCTAGTCAACAATCAGGCCTAAATTGGCACTAGATAAGAGTTAATGGAATTCAAGAGGGCTGGATTTGAATTGCTTGTGGGAATATAATAACTCCAGGTTGATATCTCTCTTAACTCCACTCCCAGGCTCTGTCTTTCCTCATACACACACAAGCTATGCACATCCACAGACATTCCCTCACAGTCACTCAGGCTCTCGTTATTTCCCGCCTCGACTACTGCAATGCTCTCTACCTTGGACTGCCCTTGCGTACCACTCAGAGGCTTCAGCTGGTGCAGAATGCGCACGGGTTGTGATGATGGGAGCTTCCCGATACTCCCATGTTACACCCTCCTCGCAGCCTGCATTGGCTTCCGGTTGCCCTCGGGTGAGATTCAAGGTCTTGGTATTAACATTTAAAGTCCAACAGGGCATGGGTCCAGGTTATTACAGGAACGGCTTCTCCCAGCATCTAATGCCAACCGCCCTGTGCAGGCGCACAGGCAGGGTCTCCTCGGGTGCCATCTGCACAATGTCGCTGGCGGCGACCCGGAGAGGGCCTATTCTGGCTCCCACTTTGTGGAATCTTCTTCCGCTTGAGCTCCGTTTGGCTCCCGATCTTCGCTCCTTCCGCCATGATTTGAAAACTTGGCTCTTCCTAGAATCTGGGTTGTGCTGACTCTCCTGGGTTGGGGTTATCTAATTGGGGTTTTAAACGTTAATTCGGCTTAAATGTTTAATATCTTTTTAATTACTTTAATTTATTCACTGTTGTATTTTAATTGTAAGCTGCCCCGAGTCTTCGGAGAGGGAGCGGCATATAAGTCAAATTAATAAATAAATAATAAATAAATAATAAATAAATTCCTTCTTTCCAGTAAAAATGTCAAAAAAGGGGGTAGAAATAGGATGCAGTTTGAGCAATGGAAAGGAAAGGGAAGGAGCCCAAACCTAGACAATGATGAGATAAAGGAAATAGTTAAGGGAGAAGAGAAAGAGGGAGGGAGGGAGTGACGGAGGGAGACACAGAGAGAGAGAGAGAGAGAGAGAGAGAGACAGAGACAGAGACAGAGACAGATATACCTTGTTTAGGTGATTCAAAAAGGATGAAAATCTACTAGGCAAATAGTGTAACTCCTCTAAGCAGTGAGTGATCTTCAAGGGCCTTAAAACTTTTCGGCACCTATATTTGTCTATCTGTCTATTTGTCTGGCTTACATACAAACATTTTCATAAAGACTAAGAGTCCAGCATTTTCCTCTGAATCTCTTCCCTATGTCCCTATTTTCCATAGGTTTTTGTAGTGTTACATAAATTTAGGACAACTCTCAATTCACAAATACTTTTTTGAAAAATAAAAACCCCTTTTCTCTTCAATAAAAGTGGTGCATTCTTTTTTTAATGAATACTTTTTAGTAAAGAATTTGACAAAGCTAAAAGATAATACAAACTAAAATCAAGAAAAAAGGAAAAAATAGAAAACAAAGACAAAAAGAGAAAGAGAAAGTAAGAATATTTGAAGAAGTGACTCTAGAACTTCTTTGCAACAAGTACATTACAGGGAAATTATTAGTTCCCTTCCTCCATGAAATTCTTTCCATAATTCCCCATCCTTATCCATTCAAAGTTCATTGTCATTTTTGTCCAAATATTTGCAAAAAGTCCATAAAGAGTTTCCAGAATGTTATAAAAATATCTATATTTTAACCTGATCAAACAAATCAACTTTAAATTCATCTCTTTTGCTTCTAGTAATGTTAAGCTTTAGCTCATCAAGTTGCTGTTGTAGAGAATTTCTTTTCTCTTGTATCTAAAATCTGTTTTAAAGATTTTAGAAAACATTTGTAAATTCAAAAATAAGTTGTTGCCCAGGTCCTTTTTTATCTCTTGATTTGTCGTTTATATTTCCACTCTTCCACAGAGTGGAAGTATTTCCACAGAGTATTTTATAAACCTCCATTTCTTTCTCTTCCAGTATTACTCCAACAGCTAGGATTTGTATCCCTTCTTCATCCCATCTATCCATAAATTCTTCCATATTTTTATCTGTTGCATCTACTTTATAATCTTTATAATAGATAATATATAATCCTTTATAATCTTTAAGAAATACTTTCAGTGGTGGAGAGATTATTTCTCTCAGATTTGTTATAGGTTTTTCTCGCTGTTCTTTTTCTCGCTGTTCTTTCAATCCCTTGAAATTTCTCATATTTCATATCTTTATTGTCATTTTGCAGAATTCACTTTTTTTTCCTGCCTGGAACTTTAGTCCACTCAAGTAGACCTTTTCCATATTAATGAAGTCTAGGGTTTCATTGTTATTTCATTTTGTTTTCAACTTTCAACTAATGGTGTCTTTCCTGGTAGATTAAACAATTTGTATTTTCATGGAAAAGTTTGTTTACTCAGTCTTTCAAAAATCTTAACAAAAGTTCTAATTCTAAATTCATCTGTTTCTTTAATGCCTTTATCTTTCCAATTCTTATTTAGCTTTTTGCTATTTGTTTTATATTTTTCTTTAAATTACTAGTTAACTTTTCTTCTATTTTGGTGTTAGGTTTTTCTCACCAGGTAGTTTTTCCACACCTGCTGTTTGAAAGACCTTTTTAAACTGTAAAATAGTTATAATTAAAAAA
This sequence comes from Naja naja, assembly GCA_009733165.1. Classification (NCBI taxonomy): domain Eukaryota; kingdom Metazoa; phylum Chordata; class Lepidosauria; order Squamata; family Elapidae; genus Naja; species Naja naja. The sequence goes on along the minus strand of SOZL01001773.1, from coordinate 51,986 downwards.
ATTTTTTTTATTAAGGGTTTAAAAAAATAAAAAATAATCTTTCTTGGCTTTCAGGTCCATGGAAAAATCATTTTATTATAGTCCTCCTGAGGACTATTTGCCCTGAGCACAAGTGGGCAATCTCTCATCCTTTCCTTTATTCATAGGGGTCCTGTTGTACCGAATTTGCTGATGGTCCATTGGTCAGCATTGTTTCTGCTCTTTTGAAGATGTTCACCATTTTCCTCAACTGAAAGTCAAATGGGGTGTTGATCTTATCTGACACGCACCTTCTCAGGGTGCTGATGGAGAATCCAAGTTTGGGTTGACACTTGCCTTTCTGCCCAGAGACTGAGTCCTCAATCTTTTGCCACGCCTCTCTGTCATCTGCTGAATCCCCAGTTTTGACGAAGGTATAGCCATCTGTTGGACTTCTTTGTAGTGCTTAGTTTAGTTTAGTTTAGTTTACTTTATTGTCATTGCACCTTGTATAACTTTTAACACCATCTTCAGTGCACATAAAGACCATGAAAATAAACACAAATACACATCCTTCACACTCCACACATTGAATTGAAAACCCCCAACACTGCACTATACAGTAGAATTTAATAGACCTACTGCCCTGGGATAGAAGCTGTTTTTCAGTCTATTGGTCCTTGTTTTTATTATTCTGTACCATCTGCCAGATGGTAATAGTTCAAAAAAAGGGTTCCCAAGATGAGATGAATCTTTGAGAATGTTTGAACTTTCTTAAGGCAGCGGGAGCTATAAAGTTTTTCCCAAAGAGGGGAGAGGGCAACCAATGATCTTCTGGGCAATGACATTAACCCTCTAGAGTGCTTTCCTATCTGCCACTGTGCAATTGGCAAACCATAAACAGGTGCAGTAAGTTAAAATGCTCTCTTTGGTGCAGCGGTAGAAGGTCACCAGCAATTTTTCATTTAGTTGTTGTTTTCTGAAAAGTCTCAGGTAGTATAATCTCTGCTGGGCCCTTTTGACCTGTGCTGCAATGTGAGCACCCCAGGTCAGGTCCTCTTTTGTGGTAACACCCAGAAACTTAAACTGGCCACTTGCTCCCTTGGTCTCCATTGATAAGCAAGCGCTGGATGTCTGATCTGTTCCTTCTATAGTCCACTATAAGCTCCTTGGTCTTATTGGTGTTGAGGGCCAAGTTACTGTCTTCACACCACAAAAGCAACTGGTCCACCTCATCTTGGTAGGCAGACTCATCTCCCCCGGAGATGAGTCCCACCACTTGGGACTCATGCGTTGGCTCTGGCTCCTCCTGGATTCTGGATCAGACAGTTGCAGGGTGAGGTTGGATTCTCCATCGACACCCTGAGAAGGTGCATGTCAGGTAAGACCAATGCTCCTTCCCCAGTGTGCTGATTGGAGAATCCAAGTTTGGGATATACCAAAGCCGGCTGTCCTAATGGTGGGTAGCAGCCTGGTCCTGAGCCTGTATGCACCTGAGTCTGTATGCACCTGTTGGAGCACTCTTCTGCTGTAGGCTGCTTCAGCCAAAGCAAAAGTGTCCAATTTGTAGTGCTTACGAAGGATGATGGGGAGGACCACATTGCTGCCCTACAGATGTCCTCAAAAGAGACCTGTGTTGCCCATGCAGCCATCATAGCTTTGCTTCTGGTTGAATGGGCTGTCACTCACCTGGGTACTGGGAGAGCTTGAAGCTTGTAGGGCTTGGTGAGGGCCTGTAGTACCTTGGACAGGTCCCAGGTGGGTACCTGTGCACCACGTGAAGTTTTAAGTTAGCTGCACCTCTGATGAATGGGCATACCACCAGATGCTGGGTGAGGGATTCCAGGACCCTGCATGTTAGCACTGTGGACAGAGCAGCCACTTGTCTGCAAATGGTGTTGGAGACTAACCTTTGTCAAGACCTTCCTGTAGGAAATCCAGGATCTGTGGCACAGATACCGAAGTAGAATCAATGTGATTCCTGGAGCACCTATTACAAAAGGCCTTCCAAGTCAAATCATAGATTCGATTGGTTGATGGCCTCTTGGAGGTCTGAATAGTCTATCACCTTCATGGAGAAGTTGTCCTTCCTCAGAATACTCCTCTCAAGTGCCAGACAGTTAGCTGGAGCTACTGAGGCTCTGGCTGGATCAAGACCCCCTGGCTGAGGGAGATCCTGTCCTGAGGGATCCTCCAAGGATGGGATAATGTGAAGTTGACTAGATCTGTGTACCATGGCCATCTGGGCCAGTGGGAAGCAAGAAGTAGGATCTGCGCCCTTTCTGTTAACACCTTCTTGATTAGCCCTAGAATGAGGGAAGAGGGGGGAAGGTGTACAGCAGGCCTCTGGGCCATGGATTGTGGAGTGCATTGACCCCTTCTGTCCCCGGTGTCGCAAATCTGGTGAAGAACCTGGGCAACTGGGAATTTGCTGGGGTGGCGAACAAGTCCAGGATCGGATGGCTGAATCTCTCAGACAGCTCCCTGAAGAGGTCCGGTACAGGCCACTTGGAGTGGTCTACTGTGGTCCTGCTGAGCCAGTCCGCCTGAACATTTGTTGCCCCCAAAATGTGTTCTGCCTTGATGGAGAGCAGGTGATTCTCTGCCCAGAGTCCCAATTGTTCCACTTCATGCATGAGGGACCTGGAGAGGGTGGCTCCCTGGTAGATGTGAGCCTTGGTGGCTACATTGTCTATCAGAATTAGGATGTAGTGTCTGGAGACAATGTTCCGGAAGTGATGGAGGACCAAATGCACTGTCCTGAGCTCCAGCCAATTTATGTTGTTTCTCAGATCTGTCTGAGTCCATTGTCCTTGTGCCAATTGAGACTGGAGATGAGCCCCAGCTGAAGAGGCTGGCATCCGAGATCATGGTCAATTGCTTGGGCTCCTTGAACAAGCTTCCCTTGTTATGGGCAGGGAAATCCACCATCAGAAGGACTTGAGTACCCCTGATGGGACCCAAACCCTGGTACTTGAGTTGCTGTTGCCGGACCTTTGGTACAGAAGTAGGAACCACCGTAAGGTCCTGGTGTGCACCCATGCCCATGGGTGATTGGTATGCAAGATACCATCTTTCCCAGGAACTGTGAGAGGAGGGCTAAGGGAACGGTTCGTTCTGCTTGGATCTGGCTCGCTAAGAACTTGATCCTGTCCTGGCATTCCTGGAAGAGGAAGACCTCACATGCCCTGGTATCTATCACCGTGCCTAGGTATAATAGGTGAGTGGAGATGACAAGGTGGCTCTTTGTGAAATTGACTGCAAATCCATGGTCCTGAAGGACCCGGATCATGATCTGCAGATCCTCTTGTGCCTGAAGGTGAGAGGATGACTGTATTAGGGTATTGTCGAGATAGCACTGGACACACACAGGAGTTGACCTGAAGTGTGCCACCAGTGCTGCCAACAACTTGGTAAAGGTTCTGGGTACCGAGGACAGGCCAAATGGTAAGGCTCTGTACTGGATGTGCTACCCTGCATAGCAAAACTCAAATACCTTTGGTGGAATGAAAGGATAGGGACATGCAGGTATACCTCCGTCAGGTCTATGGATGTTAGGAAGTTAGGAAATAGGAAACAACCTGAGCTAAAGCACACAAACCTGCCGATGACAGAATCCAAGTCTTTCTCCTAAGTTTTCTGAGCCAATCTTGTCATGTCTCTATAGAGCCAAGACTGAGTCAAAAGTGGGGACTCAGCAGATGACAGAGAGGTGTGGCAAAAGATTGAGAACTCATTCTCTGGGCAGAAAGGCAAGTGTCAACCCAAACTTGGATTCTCCAATTGGCACACTGGAGAATGTGTGTCTCTATAAGGAGACATGTGACTTATACACATCATCCACTTGCAGTACTAGCACTCCTAAAATATCTTTTTTTCAGATGCTACTGTTTTGAAAATAGAAATGTTATTGTTATTTATTTGTACAATGAGTTATGAAAACAATGGCATATAATTACTTCTAGATTTTGTCTACCTAATAAGAATATGTTATCTGCTGAGAGTAAGCAAAATCAGTATGGACAAGAGCTGTCAGCAGAGGAGATAGTGTTGTGACATCTTTTCCTTTTCCTAGAATACAGCAGTGAAATTAAGTTTTAAGCACACCTGAGGACTAATTTAATAGATAGCTCAAAACAAAAATAATGATTCTCAATTTTTTCCCTGTATCCCTTCCAGGTCAGTCTAAAAATATTCTGCAGTATCTATTTATTGTGTACATGGTTTTAAATATTTTCCTATGCTACTTTTAAACAGAAGTCATAAGTACAATTATTATTATTATTGCATGTGCTTAAGACTATACCTTTCGATGTTATATAGTGGTACTTCAGTCATCATTAATTGATTCCAGGAGGTGTGAGTACCAAAAGGGTCATTGGTTCTAGCCTGATATGACCTTTCTCTTGGATGGAGATAGCATTCAGGGATTGGGCTGATCAGTCTCTGCTGCTGA
>SOZL01001773.1:23030-46572 GCA_009733165.1 Naja naja | reverse complement strand
AATACCTACCATTCTCTCTCACACACTATCAGGCACAATGAAAGAGGACCCAGTTAAGTTGCAGTGAAGCTGATTATGTTCCAGTTAAGCTCATGTCTATGCACAAGAATCTAGTCAACAATCAGGCCTAAATTGGCACTAGATAAGAGTTAATGGAATTCAAGAGGGCTGATTTGAATCGCTTGTGGGAATATAATAACTCCAGGTTGATATCTCTCTTAACTCCACTCCCAGGCTCTGTGTCTCCTCATACACACACAAGCTATGCACATCCACAGACATTCCTTCTTTCCAGTAAAAATGTCAAAAAAGGGGGTAGAAATAGGATGCAGATTGAGCAATGGAAAGGAAAGGGAAGGAGCCCAAACCTAGACAATGATGAGATAAAGGAAATAGTTAAGGGAGAAGAGAAAGAGGGAGGGAGTGACGGAGGGAGACACAGAGAGAGAGAGAGAGAGAGAGAGACAGAGACAGACAGAGGGAGACAGAGACAGATATACCTTGTTTAGGTGATTCAAAAAGGATGAAAATCTACTAGGCAAATAGTGTAACTCCTCTAAGCAGTGAGTGATCTTCAAGGGCCTTAAAACTTTTCGGCACCTTTATTTGTCTATCTGTCTATTTGTCTGGCTTACATACAAACATTTTCATAAAGACTAAGAGTCCAGCATTTTCCTCTGAATCTCTTCCCTATGTCCCTATTTTCCATAGGTTTTGTAGTGTTACATAAATTTAGGACAACTCTCAATTCACAAATACTTTTTGAAAAATAAAAACCCTTTTCTCTTCAATAAAAGTGGTGCATTTTTTTTTAATGAATACTTTTTAGTAAAGAATTTGACAAGCTAAAAGATAATACAAACTAAAATCAAGAAAAAGGAAAAATAGAAAACAAATAGAAAACAAAACAAAAAGAGAAAGAGAAAGTAAGAATATTTGAAGAAGTGACTTTAGAACTTCTTTGCAACAAGTACATTACAGGAAATTATTAGTTCCCTTCCTCCATGAAATTCTTTCCATAATTCCCCATCCTTATCCATTCAAAGTTCATTGTCATTTTTGTCCAAATATTTGCAAAAAGTCCATAAAGAGTTTCCAGAATGTTATAAAATATCTATATTTTAACCTGATCAAACAAATCAACTTTAAATTCATCTCTTTTGCTTCTAGTAATGTTAAGCTTTAGCTCATCAAGTTGCTGTTGTAGAGAATTTCTTTTCTCTTGTATCTAAAATCTGTTTTAAAGATTTTAGAAAACATTTGTAAATTCAAAAATAAGTTGTTGCCCAGGTCCTTTTTATCTCTTGATTTGTCGTTTATATTTCCACTCTTCCACAGAGTGGAAGTATTTCCACAGAGTATTTTATAAACCTCCATTTCTTTCTCTTCCAGTATTACTCCAACAGCTAGGATTTGTATCCCTTCTTCATCCCCTCTATCCATAAATTCTTCCATATTTTTATCTGTTGCATCTACTTTATAATCTTTATAATAGATAATATATAATCCTTTATAATCTTTAAGAAATACTTTCAGTGGTGGAGAGATTATTTCTCTCAGATTTGTTATAGGTTTCTCTCGCTGTTCTTTTTCTCGCTGTTCTTTCAATCCCTTGAAATTTCTCATATTTCATATCTTTATTGTCATTTTGCAGAATTCACTTTTTTTTCCTGCCTGGAACTTTAGTCCACTCAAGTAGACCTTTTCTATATTAATGAAGTCTAGGGTTTCATTGTTATTTCATTTTGTTTTCAACTTTCAACTAATGGTGTCTTTCCTGGTAGATTAAACAATTTGTATTTCCATGGAAAAGTTTTGTTTACTCAGTCTTTCAAAAATCTTAACAAAAGTTCTAATTCTAAATTCATCTGTTTCTTTAATGCCTTTATCTTTCCAATTCTTATTTAGCTTTTTGCTATTTGTTTTATATTTTTCTTTAAATTACTAGTTAACTTTTCTTCTATTTTGGTGTTAGGTTTTTCTCACCAGGTAGTTTTTCCACACTTGCTGTTTGAAAGACCTTTTTAAACTGTAAAATAGTTATAATTAATTTTTTTTTATTAAGGGTTTAAAAAAATAAAAAATAATCTTTCTTGGCTCTCAGATCCATGGAAAAATCATTTTATTATAGTCCTCCTGAGGACTATTTGCCCTGAGCACAAGTGGGCAATCTCTCATCCTTTCCTTTATTCGTAGGGGTCCTGTTGTACCAAATTTGCTGATGGTCCATTGGTCAGCATTGTTTCTGCTCTTTTGAAGATGTTCACCATTTTCCTCAACTGAAAGTCAAATGGGGTGTTCATCTTATCTGACACGCACCTTCTCAGGGTGCTGATGGAGAATCCAAGTTTGGGTTGACACTTGCCTTTCTGCCCAGAGACTGAGTCCTCAATCTTTTGCCACGCCTCTCTGTCATCTGCTGAATCCCCAGTTTTGACGAAGGTATAGCCATCTGTTGGACTTCTTTGTAGTGCTTAGTTTAGTTTACTTTATTGTCATTGCACCTCGTATAACTTTTAATCACCATCTTCAGTGCACATAAAGACCATGAAAATAAACACAAACACACATCCTTCACACTCCACACATTGGATTGAAAACCCCCAACACTGCACTATACAGTAGAATTTAATAGACCTACTGCCCTGGGATAGAAGCTGTTTTTCAGTCTATTTGTCCTTGTTTTTATTATTCTGTACCATCTGCCAGATGGTAATAGTTCAAAAAAAGGGTTCCCAAGATGAGATGAATCTTTGAGAATGTTTGAACTTTCTTAAAGCAGTGGGAGCTATAAAGTTCTTCCCAAAGAGGGGAGAGGGCAACCAATGATCTTCTGGGCAATGACATTAACCCTCTAGAGTGCTTTCCTATCTGCCACTGTGCAATTGGCAAACCATAAACAGGTGCAGTAAGTTAAAATGCTCTCTTTGGTGCAGCAGTAGAAGGTCACCAGCAGTTTTTCATTCAGTTGTTGTTTTCTGAAAAGTCTCAGGTAGTATAATCTCTGCTGGGCCCTTTTGACTAGTGCTGCAATGTGAGCACCCCAGGTCAGGTCCTCTTTTGTGGTAACACCCAGAAACTTAAAACTGGCCACTTGCTCCACTTGGTCTCCATTGATAAGCAAGCGCTGGATGTCTGATCTGTTCCTTCTATAGTCCACTATAAGCTCCTTGGTCTTATTGGTGTTGAGGGCCAAGTTACTGTCTTCACACCACAAAAGCAACTGGTCCACCTCATCTTGGTAGGCAGACTCATCTCCCCTGGAGATGAGTCCCACCACTTGGGACTCATGTGTTGGCTCTGGCTCCTCCTGGATTCTGGATCAGACAGTTGCAGGGTGAGGTTGGATTCTCCATCGACACCCTGAGAAGGTGCATGTCAGGTAAGACCAATGCTCCTTCCCCAGTGTGCTGATTGGAGAATCCAAGTTTGGGATATACCAAAGCCGGCTGTCCTAATGGGGGTAGCAGCCTGGTCCTGTATGCCTGTATGCACCTGAGTCTGTATGCACCTGTTGGAGCACTCTTCTGCTGTAGGCTGCTTCAGCCAAAGCAAAAGTGTCCAATTTGTAGTGCTTACGAAGGATGATGGGGAGGACCACATTGCTGCCCTACAGATGTCCTCAAAAGAGACCTGTGTTGCCCATGCAGCCATCATAGCTTTGCTTCTGGTTGAATGGGCTGTCACTCACCTGGGTACTGGGAGAGCTTGAAGCTTGTAGGGCTTGGTGAGGGCCTGTAGTACCTTGGACAGGTCCCAGGTGGGGTACCTGTGCACCACGTGAAGTTTTAAGTTAGCTGCACCTCTGATGAATGGGCATACCACCAGATGCTGGGTGAGGGATTCCAGGACCCTGCATGTTAGCACTGTGGACAGAGCAGCCACTTGTCTGCAAATGGTGTTGGAGACTAACCTTTGTCAAGACCTTCCTGTAGGAAATCCAGGATCTGTGGCACAGATACCGAAGTAGAATCAATGTGATTCCTGGAGCACCTATTACAAAAGGCCTTCCAAGTCAAATCATAGATTCGATTGGTTGATGGCCTCTTGGAGGCCTGAATAGTCTATCACCTTCATGGAGAATTTGTCCTTCCTCAGAATACTCCTCTCAAGTGCCAGACAGTTAGCTGGAGCTACTGAGGCTCTGGCTGGATCAAGACCCCCTGGCTGAGGGAGATCCTGTCCTGAGGGATCCTCCAAGGATGGGATAATGAGAAGTTGACTAGATCTGTGTACCATGGCCATCTGGGCCAGTGGGAAGCAAGAAGTAGGATCTGCGCCCTTTCTGTTAACACCTTCTTGATTAGCCCTAGAATGAGGGGAAGAGGGGGGAAGGCGTACAGCAGGCTTCTGGGCCATGGATTGTGGAGTGCATTGACCCCTTCTGCCCCCGGTGTTGCAAATCTGGTGAAGAACCTGGGCAACTGGGAATTTGCTGGGGTGGCGAACAAGTCCAGGATCGGATGGCTGAATCTCTCAGACAGCTCCCTGAAGAGGTCCGGGTACAGGCGCCACTTGGAGTGGTCTACTGTGGTCCTGCTGAGCCAGTCCGCCTGAACATTCGTTGCCCCAAAATGTGTTCCGCCTTGATGGAGAGCAGGTGATTCTCTGCCCAGAGTCCCAATTGTTCCACTTCATGCATGAGGGACCTGGAGAGGGTGGCTCCCTGGCGGTAGATGTGAGCCTTGGTGGCTACATTGTCTATCAGAATTAGGATGTAGTGTCTGGAGACAATGTTCCAGAAGTGATGGAGGACCAAATGCACTGTCCTGAGCTCCAGCCAATTTATGTTGTTTCTCAGATCTGTCTGAGTCCATTGTCCTTGTGCCAATTGAGACTGGAGATGAGCGCCCCAGCTGAAGAGGCTGGCATCCGAGATCATGGTCAATTGCTTGGGCTCCTTGAACAAGCTTCCCCTTGTTATGGGCAGGGAAATCCACCATCAGAAGGACTTGAGTACCCCTGATGGGACCCAAACCCTGGTACTTGAGTTGCTGTTGCCGGACCTTTGGTACAGAAGTAGGAACCACCGTAAGGTCCTGGTGTGCACCCATGCCCATGGGATGATTGGTATGCAAGATACCATCTTTCCCAGGAACTGTGAGAGGAGGGCTAAGGGAACAGTTCGTTCTGCTTGGATCTGGCTTGCTAAGGAACTTGATCCTGTCCTGGCATTCCTGGAGAGGAAGACCTCACATGCCCTGGTATCTATCACCGTGCCTAGGTATAATAGGTGAGTGGAGATGACAAGGTGGCTCTTTGTGAAATTGACTGCAAATCTGTGGTCCTGAAGGACCCGGATCATGATCTGCAGATCCTCTTGTGCCTGAAGGTGAGAGGATGACTGTATTAGGGTATCGTCGAGATAGCACTGGGCACACACAGGAGTTGACCTGAAGCGTGCCACCAGTGCTGCCAACAACTTGGTAAAGGTTCTGGGTGCTGAGGACAGGCCAAATGGTAAGGCTCTGTACTGGATGTGCTACCCTGCATAGCAAAAACTCAAATACCTTTGGTGGAATGAAAGGATAGGGACATGCAGGTATACCTCCGTCAGGTCTATGGATGTTAGGAAGTTAGGAAATAGGAAACAACCTGAGCTAAAGCACACAAACCTGCCGATGACAGAATCCAAGTCTTTCTCCTAAGTTTTCTGAGCCAATCTTGTCATGTCTCTATAGAGCCAAGACTGAGTCAAAAGTGGGGACTCAGCAGATGACAGAGAAGTGTGGCAAAAGATTGAGAACTCATTCTCTGGGCAGAAAGGCAAGTGTCAACCCAAACTTGGATTCTCCAATTGGCACACTGGAGAATGTGTGTCTTCTATAAGGAGACATGTGACTTATACACATCATCCACTTGCAGTACTAGCACTCCTAAAATATCTTTTTTTCAGATGCTACTGTTTTGAAAATAGAAATGTTATTGTTATTTATTTGTCCAATGAGTTATGAAAACAATGGCATATAATTACTTCTAGATTTTGTCTACCTAATAAGAATATGTTATCTGCTGAGAGTAAGCAAAATCAGCATGGACAAGAGCTGTCAGCAGAGGAGATGGTGTTGTGACATCTTTTCCTTTTCCTAGAATACAGCAGTGAAATTAAGTTTTAAGCACACCTGAGGACTAATTTAATAGATAGCTCAAAACAAAAATAATGATTCTCAATTTTTTTCCCTGTATCCCTTCCAGGTCAGTCTAAAAATATTCTGCAGTATCTATTTATTGTGTACATGGTTTTAAATATTTTCCTATGCTACTTTTAAACAGAAGTCATAAGTACAATTATTATTATTATTGCATGTGCTTAAGACTATACCTTTGGATGTTATATAGTGGTACTTCAGTCATCATCATTAATTGATTCCAGGAGGTGTGAGTACCAAAAGGGTCATTGGTTCTAACCTGATATGACCTTTCTCTTGGGTGGAGATAGCATTCAGGATTGGGTTGATCAGCCTCTGCTGCTGATTGGACTGAGTCTGTCAAAACTCTTAGGACACTGCCCCTGTTGCCAGGGACCTCCCAAAATTGGCAAAGGAATAGTGACACACTGACGTGTTCTCCTATAAATATAACATACACCATTACATTCGGAATGCACCACAGAAAGGGGTGGGACTGAATGCTATCTCCACCCAAAGAGAAAGGTTGTATCAGGTTAGAATCAACGACCCTTCTCCATTGGGGTGGAGATAGCATTCAGGATTGGGACATACCAAAGCAGGCTGTCCTATGGGTGGGCCTAGTGTGGTCTGAGACCCTATACAGAATGGACCTTTTGCAGAACCCTCCATCCAAAAGCTGCCTCAGCAGAAGCAAATAAGTCCAGCTTATAGTGTCTGATGAACGGAGAAGGGGAGGCCCAGGTAGCCGCCCTGCAAGCCTCCTCCAGAGAGGCCTGCATGGCCCACGCCATCGATGTTGCCGCGCTTCTTGTTGAATGTGCTGTTATCCTTGGAGGAACTGCAAATCCCTGTGTTTCGTAGGCTTTGGATATGCATAGTCTTATCCATCTCCCAACAGTTGTTGGAGTCACCTTGCAGCCCATGGTGGAAGGTTGAAAGGAAATAAAGAGGGATTCAGACCTCCTGAAGGATGATGTTCTCTTAATGTAAATCCTCAAAGCCCTCTGAACATCCAGAGTATGCCATCTTCTTTCTAATGCGTGCACAGGATGGACAAAGTCAGGTAAAATTAGTTCCTGGGCTCTATGGAACCACGAGTTCACCTTTGGCATGAATGAAGGGTCCAGTCTTAACACCACTCGATTGGTGTGAAACACACAAAGGTTTTTCCTGACAGACAAGGCTGCCAGGTCCGAAATCCTTCTGGCAAAGGTAATTGCTACCAGAAAGGGTACCTTACAAGACAAAAACTGCAAGGGAATTGACCTCAGTGGCTCAAATGGGGCCTCAGTCAGGACTGCAGTACTTTAGAGAGGTCCCATGTCAGATATCGATGAACTACTGGAGGCCTCAGGTTTGTAGCACCCTTCAGAAACCTGTGGACCCAGGGATGTTTAGACAAAGAGTCCACTCCCCCCAAGGATAGAACACAGGACAAGGCTGCAACCTGCCTCTGCAGAGTGTTAGGAGAAAGTCCCTTGTCTAGGCCCTCTTGGAGAAAGTCCAGTACCTGGGCAATTGAGGCCCCAGAAGGGACAATGTCATACTTACAACACCATTCGCTGAAAGCCTTCCAGGTTGCATCGTAGATGCGGTTGGTGGAGGGTCTCCTGGAGGCCTGGATAGTTCTTATTACTCTGGAGGAATAATTGTCCCAGATCAGAGATCCCTACTCAATCTCCAGACAGCCAAGTGAAGCCACTGGGGCTCTGGATGCAAGATTGGCCCCTGGCTGAGCAACACTCTGTCCTCTGGTGTCCTCCAAGGTCTGGAAATGGAAAGTTTTACTAAGTCTGCAAACCATGGCTTCCTGGGCCAATGAGGGGCTATAAGCACTGCTTTTTCTGCCAACAGTTTCTGGATGACCCTCGGGATCAAGGGCAGGGGAGGGAATGCATACAGGAGCTCCCTTGGCCAATGGCATTTCATTCCCCTGCCCCCAGAACTGCAAACCTGGAATAGAATCTCAGGAGTTGCGTGTTGTCCTGGGAAGTGAAGAGATCTACTGCTGGGCATCCAAAGTGCTCCGACAACTCCTGAAACAAATCAGGTGTACAACGCCACTCTGCATGGTCAATGGTGGCTCTGCTAAGTCAGTCAGCCTCAACATTGGCCACGCCTGCAATGTGCTCAGCTCTGAGTGATATCTGGTGTCTCTTTGCCCATAAACAGAGCTGTTCTGCTTGTAGCATCAGAGGGCCTGAATGTGTCCCCCCTTGGCAGTTAATGTGGGCCTTGGTTGACACATTGTCAGTCAAGATCAGGATGTCCTTATCTGAGACAACATCTTCTAATTGCCTCAGGGCCAAATGGACCACTTGAAGCTCTAGCCAATTAATATTATGGTCCAAATCTGCCTGGGACCATTGTCCCTGGAGCACCCTGGATTGAATATGGGCACCCCAGCCATGAAGACTGGTATCTGTGGTCAGCACTAACCTGTCCGGTTCCTTGAATAGGAGTCCCATGGAAAGAGCCTCAGATGACCACCATTGTAAAGACTTAAGGACCAACGGAGTTAATCTGACCTGTAAGAGGGAACAACTCCTACCTGTCTTCTGATAAGGTAGAAGAAACCATTGGAGTGACCTGGCATGCAATCTAGCCCAGGGCACTATATTAATGCATGATATCATTTCCCCCAGGCGCTCAGAAGGCGTAGCCAGGGACACTCTAGGTTTAGATTTTACTTGTCCAATTAATTCCCTGATACTTTCCTGACATTCCTGGGATAAGGACACCTTGCAGGAGATGGTATCTATTACAGCTCCTAGATGCAGTAAGGTATTAGTGGGAGTGAAATGGCTTTCGGCCTCATTGACAGAGAAGCCATGCTCTTGGAGCACCTGAATGGTGAGCTCTAAATCCTCTACTGCCCTAGATGGGGAAGATGACTGGACCAGTATGTCATCAAGATAACACTGGACTCTAACTGGGATAGGCCTAAGGTGGGCTGCCAACAGCTTAGTGAATGACCTGGAGGCTGATGACAGTCCAAAGGGCAAGGCCCTATATTGGTAGTGCCTCCCATTGTAGCAGAACCTGAGAAATTGTCGATGGGAAGGGATAATACAGACATGGAGGTAGGCCTCCATTAAATCAATGGATGTCAGGAAGTCCCCCTCCCTAATTCCCTCCAGGATGGACTGCAGTGAATGCATCTTAAACCACCTGTATTTCACCTGGCGGTTAAGATGCTTCAAATCCAGAATTGTTCTCCATCCCCCTGAGGCTTTGGGGATTACAAACAAGATGAAATAGAATCCCATGCCCTGTTGACCCTCAGGCACTGGCTGAATAGCCTGAATTTCCAGCTGCAGGTGGTCTTTCCCTCTGCATTCTGAGACAGGACAACTAATAAAACCTCAGGGGCATAGAGGAATTCTATAGATAGTCACAGTGGACTGTCTCCAGGACCCAGGTGTCTGTGGTTACTTCCTCCCAACGTCTGGCAAACAATGCCAGGCATTCCCCAATGGAAGGGTTGACTTTCATTTTATCTGGGGCATTGGAAGGATGACCCCAGCCCCTCGAAAGGGCTGCTTATTGTTAAAAGGATGATTTCTACCTGTCCTGTCCTGGTTTTGTTCCTGCCTGGGGGCCAAAGGCCTCTGGGGTCTGGGGAATCCCCCTCCTGTATCAGGGGTCCTATAATAGGGATGTCTGGCATAGGGAGCTGATCTAAATTCACTCTTTCTGGACCTGGACGGCAAGACCTTCCCTTTGTCCTTGGAGTCCACCAGGACCTTGTCCAGAGTCTCTCCAAATAATTTATCCCCTTTAAAGGGGGCAGTGGCCAACCTCCACTTATGCCTCATATCAACCTGCCATTGCTTTAGCCAGAGAAGGCGAGAAGTCACAGTTCCCCTATTGCCCTAGATGCAAATCTGGCAGCACTGAGTGTGGCATCAGCTGAAAATTCCACTTGTTCACATGTTGGTGTGATCTGACATTGTCCAGTGGAATTCTCTTTTGCAGCTCCTGGAGCCAGATGAGAGAGGCCCTGTTAAAGAACGATCAGGCTGTGGAAGCTTTCACTGCCCATGCTGCTGACAGGTGTGTTCTTTGCAACGTTTGCTCAGCCTTCTTGTCCTCAGCCTTCAGCGAGTCCTCGGGCTCCCCAGGGATGTCTGTGTTGGGTTGCAGAGTTGCAACTGGGGCATCGACATTGGGCACTTCCAGGGCCTTGGAAAGATTGCCTCCTACATTGAACAGTTTCTTGTCCAGGGAGGAAGGGCTTGGGCCGGACCTGAGGGATGACCACTGTCTTTGGATGATAGTGGTGACCATCTTTGGCGCTGGGATGACATCTGCTGTGACTGTTTTCTCTGAAAACAATGGGTCATTGGGGTCCTCAGAGAGATCTGCAGGCTCCTGTGGTTCAGGGGCCAAGCCTCGTCCTGTGGCCTTTTTAGCCTTAAAGAGGAGAGACCTAAAGATGGCAGGTTAGAACAGGCCCGGGACAGAGCCTTGGTCAGCATCATTAAGCCCTTCATCATCAGAATAGTTTCTGTCCATCAGCTGGCCACTGTCAGATGTGATAGAGTGGGAGCTTTCAGCAGGAATATATACACCTGATTCTGTACACAGGGAAAGATCATAATCATGATGAGACCTGTGTCTCCTACTACATCTGGATGAAGAAACAGAAACCTCTGAGGACGAGCCTCTGGTCTGTCTCAAGACAGCTGAAACCCCTTGCCTAACTGCCTCACTTAACATAGCCTGCATATTAACTTGGAACTCAGGTTCCTGCCCCCTAACTGGTCTAATCCCAACTGACATGGGAGTAAATGTTGCCTCTGGAGCCCTTCTGTGTCTCTTATCAGTGACTGTCAGTTGCTTTGTTGCTGGGCAGACAGAGAAGAAATTTCTAATCTCAGAAGCCTCAATAGATTCCTGCTGCTCTTCAGCTCCCCCTACTACAGTCCTGTCAGTTTGCAGCTGCCTCTCTCCTCTCACTAATGGTCATTCCTCATTTGGGTGGGAAATTATGCTGGTCGCCATTTCTTCATCATTTTGTTCTTTCCCTGGAGCCCATATCTTATCCAGTGCCTTGTCTCTGCGGCGCTCGTCCCTCTCTCTGCCTTGGAGCCCTTTCGGGTTCCTGCAGCCTTGTCCTTTGGCTTGGGGCTGTAAAAGGAAGCCATCTGTTCTGGGGCTGCTGGGCTTAGAGAGTGTGATGGCCTGCGAGCTGTCTCCTCCACTCTCCTGACAGCACAGTTAGCATTTTGCAATTCAGCCATTTTTAACTCTGACGTTGTTATTCCGGAGTTACCATTGATTACTCTGCAGCCTTTCCTGTCAGTTTCCTATCTAAATCTACGCTCCCTACCTGTCTGTTGCTCTGCTGGTCTTTGCTGCAGTCTTTTTCCCGTTTAAATGCTACCGCGGTTAATTTTGGTGTCTACAACGGCTGTTTGAAGCTGCTGAGAGCCTCACCAAGTTGAAGTGTGGGGAAGAGGTGTGGATGGTGTTTCAACTCTGCAACCAGTACCTCAGTACGTTGTAGATCGGCCCTCAGCCGATCTGACGTCCGACAGCCTGGGCCGAAACCCCAACTGCGCTGCCTTTTGACAGCTGTCAAAGTGGTAGACTGGTTCTGGCTTTGCGATAGTATTCAGGATTGGCAATTTTATTCCTATTTCCAAATCAATTTTTTAAAAGATTTTTTAATTTGCTAGGAGAAAAATTAACACATTGTCCAGCTAGCTGACTGAGTCAATTTCTGGAAGGTCCCTGGCAACAGGGGGAGTGTCCTAAGAGTTTTGACAGACTCAGTCTAATCAGCAGCAGAGACTGATCAACCCAATCCTGAATGCTATCTCCACCACAATGGAGAAATGATCAGTACCAAACAAATTTTTCCCATAAGGAATAATGTAGTGAGTTATAAGGTAGCTGACACTGACAAGTTCTGGTTTGTGCATTGAGTATCAAACAAACAATACCGGAACAAAATGTTTATGTCAAAATGTTTTGAATACCAAATTCAGTGAGTTGAATTCAACCAAAACAGTTGAGTAACAAGATACCATGTAGTACTTAGTTGTATGTAAGCTTAAATAGACCGAAATGTATTGCAAGGGTTTCTCCCGTACATTGAGTAAGCAAGTTCATTTTACTTTTTTAAAATTGTTTTATCCCAGATGTATTTTAATTATATAAGTTTACATTATAATTTCAGATCTTTGGGGATATCTCTTCTTTCACTTTCTCTAATTCATGTCATTTGGTTGTACTTCTGACAAAGCTTATGTTTCTTACTTAAATACCACATTTTTCCACAAACTATTTCATTCTATCCGATTTATTTGATTTCTAGGCTCCTCTTAAGTTTGCTTTTTGTTTCCCTATGCCATTTATTCTTCCTTTTACTTTGTGCTTCCTGAATAGCAGAAACAAATTAAGTACTGTACGATGAAACTAGGAGAGATTTTTAAGCACCTGCCCATTCAATCTTTCAAGAAAAACTATGCCTCCTGTACAACACTATTCAGAGATTTTCCAGTAACATGGGTGGTGGTATGGACAAAATACCTTTGTCCCAAATGGGAATAATATACAGGGTTAATTGTGAAGTTGTTAGAAGCACTGAGGTAATGGGACTACTCGAAATTCATTTCATGAATTCTTTAGCATTATTGTCTTTTTGGATTAAGGTTAAGCCTGGGTGAATATAAACCCTGTTAATCCACAAGAGAAATCCCAAATCAATGTCTTCTTCATTTTTCTATACTTTTAGCATGATAGACAGAATAAAGAATGGGAGAGAAAAAAGGCATTTATTTATAATACTCATCATAAAATCATGAAAAGAAACTCACCTGAAGCAGGTTATATTCATTTTTTCCCTTAACAGACAAAAAAAAAAAGAGAGCCAAAAACAGCTTTACTGGTGAGTCTATAGCATAGTGATTTTACTCTGGATCTTTAGAGAATTGAATGCTGTAGAATTCAAATGTAATGCTATTCTCTGAAAGCAAAGAAACTTCAATTGCTGTTCAAACAATTTTAGGAGAACTGGTCAAATATATAAACACGTGCAGTATCCATTTCCTATATATTAGGAGAAAAAAAAGGAAGATAATGATAATCTGATGTAATTTTTCTCTGCTATAAATTCATGAACAGCTTTTCTCAAGCCTCTCTCTTGGCTTGGGCTGTCATGTCATAATGATGCTTTTGCCCTGACAACAAAGCTAATGCTATAGTTCGATATAATCCCAATTCAAATATAATACAATTGTGAAAAAGAAACTGACAGCTTTCACAGGCAGAGTTTTCACGTCATTGCATCAGTTTTCAAGCTTGTACAATGAACTGGCTTCCAATAGTTTGCTGGATACAATTAAAAGTGCTGTGTGGTTTTTTTTTTCTTTTAAAAGATCTCTCTTAAATCTTCCCCTCAAGACAGAATCAATCTGTCTGATTCACTAAGAATCCAAACCAACAGTGCATGTGCCTAAAACTTATGGAGGCTCAGCTATGCTGAGCTTCCATAAATACCAGGCATCACATAGAGAAGCCTGTAGAGAAATTTTCATTGAAGTGAACGGATCCTCTGAGGCTTCATACAGCTTCATTCAGTACAAATCTCAGATGAGTACAGGATAATACAAATGGGATATGTTACTCAAGCTTTATCCTTTGCCTTTTCTATTAGGTTAATGGGTGGAGATCCCATTGCTAAAGCTCCAAATGTATCTTAGAACAAGAACACCAACAAAATGTGCCTCTGCAATTCAGTCCTGATTCTGTTCGAATTGAAGATTCAAGGAGGGCACACTTTGATTTCATATGAGATTCAAAGGCAAAATGACTTGTTTTGAACTAGTTCAGAATTGGATTAAAAATAGTCCTCCACAGATTATAATGGACAAGTTACAAAAAGGCTAAACCTACTTCAGCTTTTGGGGAAAAATGAGACACAGAAAGTGATAGAACCCCTTAGAAGACAAAAATGATGTCCCAATTTTTCAAAAGCTTTCAACAATGTATATTTCTGGAATACTTCACTGCATCCCTTTTTAGGCAGAGCCAGCAAACATTATGGACAATAAGATGGATACAGTCTTAAAATTAAAATTGTTTTGGCTGCCATGATATAAGTTTTGGTTGCCACAATTTAAAAAAGATGTTGAAACTCTAGAAAAAATGTAGAAAAGGCAGTAAAGATGATTAGGGGACTGGAGGCTAAAACATATGAAGAAGGGTTGCTGGAATTGCATATGTCCAGTTTAATGAAAAAAAAGAACTGGGCTGTCACAAAGAAGAGTGACTCAATCTATTCTCTTAAACCTGAAGAGAGGACAAGAAGTAACGGATGCAAATTCCTGAAAGTGAGAGCAATGAATCAGGGGGAAAATTTGCCTCCAGAAGTTGTGGGTGCTCCATCACTGGATATTTTAAAGAAGAGATTGAACAACCATTTATCTGAAATGATATAGGGTTTCCTGCTTGGGCAGGGAGTTGGACTAGAAGACCTCCAAAGTCCCTTCCAACTCTGTTATTTTGTTATGCAGAATGAGCCTATGTTGTGATTTTACACTTGCTTTTCTTGACAAAATGTGGGAGAACAAACTTCTGTGATTGTCTGCTTTTCTGCCTCTTGGTCTATAAATCACCTCTTTAATTGTGATAACATTCAAAGTCCTACAAGGCATGGGTCCAGGATATTTACGAGAACGACTCCTGCCAGCATCAAATACCAACTGCCCTGTGCGAGCGCACAGACGGGGGCTCCTTGGGGTGGCGTCGGCGACTCAATGTCATTTGGCAGTGACCCGGCGGAGGGCCTACTCTGTGGCGGCTCCCACTTTGTGGAATCAGCTTCCGCTGGAGCTCCGGCTGGCCCCCGATCTTCGCTCCTTCTGCCACGATCTAAAGACCTGGCTATTTACGCAGTCCAAGTTGTGCTGACCTCCGGGGGGTGGGATTTGATGGATGTTTTAGTTTCTGGGGTTTTAAACTTGTATATTTGGCTTGTTTTGTTTAATACAATTTTAAGTAATTATTTATTGTTGGATTTTTAGTTGTGAGCCGCCCCAAGTCCTTTTGGAGAGGGGGCGGCATACAAGTCAAATAAATAAATAAATAAATAAATAAATAAATAAATAAATAAATAAATAAATAGGTCCTACCTCCTGTATGATAGGAGACAGAGAAACAGTAACAACAACTAAAAAGCAACAAGAGATCTGAGCACGACAAAAAAACATTCAAATTACATCCCAATTACCTTCAGATTAAAACTGTTATGTATGTAGGTTTGAATGTTATTGGTTTATTTGAACTGTTCTTGTAAAATGTCAAATGGTATTGGTTTGAATAGTGCGGGAAGAAACCCTGCACTCCCATTGGCTGGCAGCTACGGCTGCAGGCTATAAGAAGCAGCAGTAGCAAGCCAGGACGGTCTATTCGAGCTGTAGTCACTAATAAAGTCTTTGCTGGAACTCCTCGCCTGACT
The DNA here is from genome assembly GCA_009733165.1 of Naja naja. Lineage (NCBI taxonomy): Eukaryota > Metazoa > Chordata > Lepidosauria > Squamata > Elapidae > Naja > Naja naja. Next base: position 30,972 of record SOZL01001773.1, on the reverse strand, counting down.
CTTCATGCAAACCTAACACTGGCGATGAAGGTGGGATTTCCCTGAAGAGAAGACGGCGAACAAGCAACTGAGCTGCGCTGAACACCCCCAGCACCGCTCGATCCGCGACGGAAGACTGGGAATCGTATGGATCGCTTCCACATGTTCCTGGAGGGGAACGATCTCCCGCATCCCCGAGACGGAAGAGGGTGGTCTTTCTCACGCACTGCGTCCGGCAGTCTTCAAAATGGCGAAGCGTTGGGAGCAGCAGAGCTGAAGGTAATGGAATGGCCCAATTTAGAGAAACTTTTGAGAGCCCATTACACAAGTATCGTGCCTCATTAAGAGACACGAATTTTACCGTCGGGATCAAGGGGATAGCGAGAATGTTAATGACTTCGTGGCAAGTTTAAGGGACATTGGGGTGCTTGTGACTTTACCAACTTAGAAGAGGCCATGCGTGATCGGTTTGTTTTAGGCCTTAAAGATAAGGTCTTACAAAGCAAACTATTAATGAAACCTAAGATCACGTTTAAAGAGGCCATTGAAGAAGCTGTTTCAGCGAAGCCACCAAGTCCTCAGCAGTGGCCATGAAAAGATTAACAAGGCCTCAAGCCAGGCCTCAAGCCATTCTGATGGGGATAAATCCACATCTACTCATTGCAAACAAATAGACTCTGATTCTGATGGCAGTGAGGCAGAGGAGGATTTTTAAACTCAGAATGGAGAAGAAAAGAAAAGACTCTGGGAAGAACAGGCAAGGGTTCTATTGCAGAGGCTGTGGGGCCACCCCGCACTGATTGCAAGTTCTTTGACTCCATTTGCCTACGTTGTGAGAAAGGGGTCACATAGCCAGAGTCTGCAAATCATCCAGAACTCCACCAGCTAGGAAGAAATTCCTGATAGAGACTTTAAGCCCAACAATTTCCTTGAAAAAATGGGGAAATTTAGAAGCAAATGGCAAGAATAAAACTCACCAAACAATCACTATTGGTCATTCTTCACCCTTAAAAAGCAGAAAAGTACATGTGAAGGTGTTTATTGAAGGAAGGCCTTGCCAAATGGAAGTGGACTCAGGCTCTTATTTATCTATGGTGTCATGGGACACTATCCACAGACTTTTTCCAAAATTCAGAAAAAGCATTTCCAGAAGCAAGCACTGACTCTCAAAGACTACCAAGGGAACAAGATTCCAGTAGTTGGAGCGAGAGTTCAACGTGCAGTTTAAAGGCCACACCAAAGCGTTTGCCCCTGACCATCGTGGACAAGGATGCCCAAGTTTGCTGGGACTTGAGTGGTTCAAGCCACTTGGCATCGAGGTGACTGGCATCCATCACGTGAGCAGTTCTGACTGGGAAGAGTCCTTGAAGTCTGAGTTTCCAGAGGTCTTCAGCGAAGGACTGGGCAAGTATATGGGGACCCCTATTGCTTTCAGCCTAGACCCCAAGGTGCCCCAATTCGTTTAAAGCCCAGGAGGTCCCATTTGCTTTAAAGGAAAAAATTGATGCACAATTAGATAAACTCATTGCTCAAGGGGTTTTAGAGCCTACTGACCACTCCAGATGGGAAACACCCATAGTCACACCAGTCAAGGCTGATGGGTCAGTGAGAATCTGTGGTGACTACAAGGGGACACTTAACCATGCGCTGCAACAGAGCATATCCTGTACCAGTTGTGCATCATCTGCTCCATTCCTTGGCAGGGGTACAGTATTTGCTAAACTGGATTTGGCTCAGGCATATCAACAATTAACAGTTGATGATGCCACTGCAGAGGCACAAACAATTGTGACCCATAGAGGTGCCTTCAAATGTAAAGACTACAATTTGGAGTAAGCGTGGCACCTGGCATTTTTCAGAGCCTTATGGAAAGAATGTTGCAAGGACTGCCAGGGTAGTACCTTATTTTGATGATGTATTAATCTCTGCTGAAAATGACACTCAGCTTCAAGAAAGACTCAGAGAAGTCCTTACCAGATTCAGAAAAGCGGGTTTAAAAGTCAAGGAAGACAAATGTACACTCAAAACAGACAGAGTTGAGTTCCTGGGGTATATGATTGACAAGCATGGCATCCATCCTACTGATGCCAAGGTTAAAGCAATCAATGAAGCCCCTAAACCTCGATGCAAGGCAGATTTGCAAGCCTTCCTTGGACTTATTAACTTTACCACATGTTTCTACCTCACAAAGCATCTATTGCTGAGCCCTTACATCGCTTACTTGATAAGAATGCTGTTTGGATCTGGGGCGGAAGGAACAGTCAGCATTTAACAGTATTAAGAGACTAATCACATCTGATGCTGTGTTGATACAATTCTCTGAGAATTTACCTGTTGTTCTGACTTGTGATGCATCCCCTTTTGGAGTGGGGGGTTTGAGTCACAGGCTTCCCAATGGACGGAAGCCCCAATTGCATTTTACTCTCTGACGCTATCCAAAGCAGAGAGGAATTATAGCCAATTGGACAAGGAGGCTTTAGCAGTTGTTGCAGCTGTTAAGAAATTTCATGAATATCTGTATGGCAGGTCATTCACCATTGTTACAGATCACAAACCTTTACTAGGCATTGTGGCAGGAGACAAACCTACACCTAATATCCTGTCACCAAGAATGCTGAGGTGGACTGAATTTCTTGCAGCCTATTCCTACAAACTGATTCACAGGCCTGGCAAGGACATTGGACATGCTGATGCACTGAGTCGTTGCCCACTACCTTGCCACAAGGAGGACTTTGAACTTGAAACTCACACCTTTTCCTGGAGACTGTTGCTAAGCTTCCAGTCCATGCTGCTGAGATTGCCAAAGAAACTGCCAAAGATGCTGTGTTGGCACCTGTTATGGGCTGGATTAAGAAAGGTTGGCCTCTTCAAGATCTACCTCACCTTGCCCAACCTTTTAAGTCCAGGCAAACTGAATTATCTGTATTAAGAGGATGTATTTTGTGGGGTAACAGGGTGGTTATTCCTGCAAAACTGCAAAGGGAGGTTTTGGAAATGTTACATGAGGGTCATCCTGGGATTGTAAGGATGAAAGGTTTGGCCAGGAGTTATGTATGGTGGCCAGGTATTGACAAAATGGTTGAAAACTGGGTAGCATCTTGTCCCAATTGCCAGGTAGTCAGGCCTGCCCCACCTCACGCCCCCACACAGGAATGGGAATGTCCTAGGGGCCCATGGTCTAGAATCCACATTGATTTTGCAGGCCCTACAAGAGGGCACACTTTTCTAGTACTAGTAGATGCATACTCTAAATGGCTAGAGGTAATTCCCATGACATCCACTACAAGTGAGGCTGTCATCAAGCAGCTCAGAAAATTGTTTGTAACCCATGGATTACCAGATGTCCTTGTTTCTGACAATGGCCCTCAATTCACATCTAACATTTTTGAATCCTTTCTAGCTCAACAGGGCATCAGACATGCCCTCACTGCCCCTGGGCACCCTTCAGCCAATGGCGGGCTGAACGCATGGTACGCTTTACCAAGAGAAGCTTCAGCAGCTGGGTCCTGGGGATATCACTGAGAAGCTTGAAAACTTCTTAGTGCTCAACACATCACTCCTAGCCCATCAAATAACTTGTCCCCAGCAGAGTTGTTGATGGGTAGGAAACTTAGGTCTTCCCTTGACCGCCTTCATCCCACTTACGCACCCACCACTGGATTCCACTTCCAAAGTTCATTCTTTTAGTGTGGGAGATTCTGTATATGCTAGGAACCTTATAGGTGAACCTTTGTGGATTCCTGCTGAAATAACTCACATCACTGGCCCTCGTTCTTACAGGGTACAAACAGAGGATGGCCTCCTCTGGAGCAGGCACATTGACCAACTTAGATCCAGGTTCCCTCAGGAACATCACCCCTGTCTCTCTGGGTCCCTCACCTAATGTCTCTTCTAGGGGAAGGGGAGGAACAGGAGGAAAATCAGCAAACAGGAATCAACCCCATGTGTAACGAGCCATTGCGACAGGAACCATCCCAACCCTGTCACAATGCCAAGATCCATCCTTAGAAATAGAGCCATTGACAGGAACCATCGAACCCTGTCACAATGCCAAGATTCATCCTTAGAAGTGGAAGATTGCACACCACCACCTGACTTGGGTGCTGATATTGGAATGGAGATGGGTTGGGAGGAGAGACCAGATTCTAACAGTCTAACAGGGTCTCCTTTCACAGGAAGTCCCAACAGGAAATGTCAGCAGACACATTTCCCTCTCACTGGGTGAGAACGTTAAAACTTCTGAACCACGAAGGTCTCAACGTACGTAAGAGCCCCACCTATTTAAGGAATACATTAGATAGGTTGGGGTTTGGTATGGACTGAACCTAGTGGGGAGGGGTGTTATGTATGTAGGTTTGAATGTTATTGGTTTATTTGAACTGTTCTTGTAAAATGTCAAATGGTATTGGTTTGAATAGTGCGGGAAGAAACCCTGCACTCCCATTGGCTGGCAGCTACGGCTGCAGGCTATAAGAAGCAGCCGTAGCCAAGCCAGGACGGGTCTATTCGAGCTGTAGTCACTAATAAAGTCTTTGCTGGAACTCCTCGCGTCTGACTCTTCATGCAAACCTAACAAAAACCATTCTATAACTTGAGTTAGGTTCATGATTCCTATGGTAAGCATGAGCTGCCCCAGACTTTATGCCATGTAGAAAGTTGACTTTCTCTACTAAGCAAAAATACAATCACTACTGAAGAAATAAATAATTACATCTGGGTGGTGTTAATGTATGCGTGAATGTGATTTCATAAAATATGTGAGTACATGAGAAAATTTTATGGGAACTGTACAATAAATAATATTTATGAAGAACACTTGAGTAAACACCGGTAAAACAATAATGTCCATGAACTGCTCAGTAGAGTGGGAAGTAATTCTCAGATAAAGCAGAATGTATTTCTTTATAACAGTTTATATTAAATCTCTATCTAGTTAGACATGATTCATAGTATGGGAGCATAGCATGTGATTACTACAATATGAAAAGGACATACCGTACATATTTTATCAAAATTGGATGTAAATTTCAAAAAAGGAAGCACCAGATCATTGTCCATTGTGTGGTATAAATGTGATTTTTAATTTATTGTTTCATGGACAACTAATTTTTGATTATAATTGTTTAGTCAATGTAAAATATCTTACCTACCATTGAGCAAATAAAGGCATTTTATTGAGCCAGGAGATTTCTATATCTATCTATATACCTCTTTTGAGAGCAGTAATCATGAATTCTAACTTTTTTCTAATTAGTTAAATCACATAGGCAAATATAGGATCCCATCAGGCCTTCTAAAAGGTTTAGAAGTCATATTTTTCTAATTTACCACATTCATACTACAGTACATAATATAATAAATAGTAATACAATGCATTCTGCCATAGTTCATTACTGCATATAATTTAACATGCAATAAATTGTTAGTGTAATCACTTAATACTACACTGCACTTATCAAATAAATGAGAAACCACATTAGGTGATCAATTGTAAAAAAAATTTAAAAACTTCCTTATTAATTCAAGGTAATAATGCATTAAAAACATGCTTGTTTTATAATGAAATTTCCTTTATAAAGAAACAGAAAGGCTAGAGTTTCTGTAATAGAGTACCATCCTACTTAATGTTTATGTGTTTGCTGTCCGTACCAGAACATCTAGAATGTAACATGAAAACATTTTGCTATCAGAAGATGACCAATTCTGTTGCTCTGGAGCAAGAAGAAATATTTTAAAGCCTGTGATTTTACAAAATATATCCTGCTCTTTATTATTATGTTCTATCCTCTAGGTTTTTTTTAAATTAATGGCGTATAAAAATAACTCTTTAAACACCACATGTAAGAATACAAATTTAATGTTATTCTCTCCCTCCACTACAAAACATAAGAGTAAAATTTCAACATGTATCCGATTTTATTCGAAATAGATTATGGCAAATGTACTATAGGGTTAAAAAACCCTAAACTTAGAGGAACAATTAGATGATCATACTTGGCAGTTTCTATGGCAGCCTCAAGGATTTTTATCAGTATCCATACAGGAAATATGCTTTTCACTTTTACATTAGTAGCATCAAACACCCTGAAAGAATCTCACATATATTCAATGAGATGCTGCCAAAGCTGCAGAAATCGAATGGATTTCACCTTTTGTGAGAAAATAATAAAAGTATCTGATTTTGGAAGAATGTGTTTAACTGCATAACTAAAAATTCAATTCTCCCCAAAGCTACGTTTGCTACATGTCTTTGATGGCTGAAGTAAGAAACTAGGGGGAAAAGAAACCTCATTAAGTTTTATTTATAGCAGCCAAATTAGTCAATGTAATTACGTGGATAATGTTTCAATGGATTGATGGCAAGAGAAGATCTGATTTATAATTTTATTTGAAAAAAAAGTTCAATAAAGTCTGTTCTGTATACTTTCTCTCTGAAGCTGCCTGAGTTCAGGGTGATCAGTACAGAACCACAGATGCTATTCTCTCCCAATACTTCACCTTGTGTTAGTGTCATACCACAACATAGATAGAACTTTATACTGTTGTTGCTCTCTATCCCCATCTAGTGGCCGGAGAGACAAACAGGCCCCAAGTATATTGTTTGGAGTTGACTCCACCCATTTACCAATCAGCCCACACTTTCAAACCAAATGTATGCTGGGAAGCCAGGCTCCATTTCCTTTAGCATTTGGAGAAGGCAGAAGCCGCCATTTTAATCTGTGGCACGTGGTCATCCAAGAACAAACTCACATTCCACACACAGAGCATCACTGTTTCACTGTTCTATCTATAAATGTATGTTAGTCTGTGTCAGTGATGGGATTCAAATTTTTTTACTACCGGTTTTGTAGGCGTGGCTTGGTGGTCAGGGGAAGGATACTGTAAAATCTCCAGTCAGAGATGGTATTTGCCGGTTCTCTGAACTACTCAAAATTTCTGCTATTGGTTCTCCAGAACTGGTCAGAATCTGCTGAATACCACCTCTGCTCTGTGTGCAGCTCGACATGCAGCTAAACTAGTCTATCCTCCAATAAAACATACCCTGCTCTCCCAATAAAGCATTCAGATCTATGCACATGGTCCATTTTATTGGAGGATAGTCTTTCAAGGCCAGGCCACACAAGAAATGTAACCAGAAGCACCAGTACTATCTTCATTGTAAGGCTACATTAAATAGAACCTTGCAAGACTGGAAGTATTTCTTCCCTTCTCTCTTTTTAGTCTCTGGTAAACTAGGAAGGGTCCATTCTGAAACACTGTCCATGTTTATTCCCCACCTGGGGACTGAGCTGCCTGTTATCAGACATTGTCTTCCTGCATTTGTAATCCGGTGGAGTTTGAATTCTGCAGGATTGTTTGGTGATTGGATATTTCTGAGGAGACATCTATTTATTGGTGGTTGAGAATGATGTTAGCTCTATTGGAATGGGTCTGCCTTGTTAGTATGTTGTGTACAGTTTGAATTTGGTGCCTGACTGGGTGGTAAAGGGATGACCAGGTGGCTGACATTAACTTGTAATCTTGGTTCTTTATTGCACTAATTAAGAATTAGTTCTTAATTCTTTGATATGATTGACATCCTGCCTGCTCATATGTAGTGCTGATTAGAATCCAGACAGCTGATTCTATCGATGATACTATTCGTCGGTATGAGTGTGTCTATGTGTTGTTTCTCTGTTTGAGTGGTGTGTGTGTGTCTTTGGTCTTTTGGTTTTGTGGGTTCCTGTGCCACAGTGCAGCCTAGTAAGCGGGGCAATCTGTTGGCATAACCATTACGCAACTGCAACAAAGAATCTAAAGCCTTCAAAAATAAACCAAATGTTCCAGAAAATACAGAAATATTTGACCATGCAAATCACAGAAGAGCCATAAAATTCCAGGAAGCCCAGCACAAAAACTGTGAAGCTACCAACTAATTAACAGATGTAGATATAATTTATCACTCTGTCACACACTGGATTCA
>SOZL01001773.1:0-22030 GCA_009733165.1 Naja naja | reverse complement strand
AGTCTCAGGTAGTATAATCTCTGCTGGCCATTTTGACAGTGCTGCAATGTGAGCACCCCAGGTCAGGTCCTCTTTTTGTGGTAACACCCAGAAACTTAAAACTGGCCACTTGCTCCACTTGGTCTCCATTGATAAGCAAGCGCTGGATGTCTGATCTGTTCCTTCTATAGTCCCTATAAGCTCCTTGGTCTTATTGGTGTTGAGGGCCAAGTTACTGTCTTCACACCACAAAGCAACTGGTCCACTTCATTTGTAGGCAGACTCATCTCCCCCGGAGATGAGTCCCACCACTTGGGACTCATGCGTTGGCTCTGGCTCCTCCTGGATTCTGGATCAGACAGGCAGGGTGAGGTTGGATTTCCATCGACACCCTGAGAAGGTGCATGTCAGGTAAGACCAATGCTCCTTCCCCAGTGTGCTGATTGGAGAATCCAAGTTTGGGATATACCAAAGCCGGGCTGTCCTAATGGTGGGTAGCAGCCTGGTCCTGAGCACCCGGTTATGCACCTGAGTCTGTATGCACCTGTTGGAGCACTCTTCTGCTGTAGGCTGCTTCAGCCAAAGCAAAGTGTCCAATTTGTAGTGCTTACGAAGGGTGATGGGGAGGACCACATTGCTGCCCTACAGATGTCCTCAAAGAGAGACCTGTGTTGCCCATGCAGCCATCATAGCATTTGCTTCTGGTTGAATGGGCTGTCACTCACCTGGGTACTGGGAGAGCTTGAAGCTTGTAGGGCTTGGTGAGGGCCTGTAGTACCTTGGACAGGTCCCAGGTGGTGGGCACCTGTGCACCACGTGAAGTTTTAAGTTAGCTGCACCTCTGATGAATGGGTGCATACCACCAGATGCTGGGTGAGGGATTCCAGGACCCTGCATGTTAGCACTGTGGACAGAGCAGCCACTTGTCTGCAAATGGTGTTGGAGACTAACCTTGTCAAGACCTTCCTGTAGGAAATCCAGGATCTGTGGCACAGATACCCAAGCAGAATCAATGTGATTCCTGGAGCACCTATTACAAAAGGCCTTCCAAGTCAAATCATAGATTCGATTGGTTGATGGCCTCTTGAGGCCTGAATAGTCTATCACCTTCATGGAGAATTGTCCTTCCTCAGAATACTCCTCTCAAGTGCCAGACAGTTAGCTGGAGCTACTGAGGCTCTGGCTGGATCAAGACCCCTGGCTGAGGGAGATCCTGTCCTGAGGGATCCTCCAAGGATGGGATAATGAGAAGTTGACTAGATCTGTGTACCATGGCCATCTGGGCCAGTGGGAAGCAAGAAGTAGGATCTGCGCCCTTTCTGTTAACACCTTCTTGATTAGCCCTAGAATGAGGGAAGAGGGGGGAAGGCGTACAGCAGGCCTCTGGGCCATGGATTGTGGAGTGCATTGACCCTTCTGCCCCGGTGTTGCAAATCTGGTGAAGAACCTGGGCAACTGGGAATTTGCTGGGGTGGCGAACAAGTCCAGGATCGGATGGCTGAATCTCTCAGACAGCTCCCTGAAGAGGTCCGGGTACAGGCGCCACTTGGAGTGGTCTACTGTGGTCCTGCTGAGCCAGTCCGCCTGAACATTTGTTGCCCCAAAATGTGTTCTGCCTTGATGGAGAGCAGGTGATTCTCTGCCCAGAGTCCCAATTGTTCCACTTCATGCATGAGGGACCTGAAGAGGGTGGCCCCCTGGTGGTAGATGTGAGCCTTGGTGGCTACATTGTCTATCAGAATTAGGATGTAGTGTCTGGAGACAATGTTCCGGAAGTGATGGAGGACCAAATGCACTGTCCTGAGCTCCAGCCAATTTATGTTGTTTCTCAGATCTGTCTGAGTCCATTGTCCTTGTGCCAATTGAGACTGGAGATGCGCCCCAGCTGAAGAGGCTGGCATCGAGATCATGGTCAATTGCTTGGGCTCCTTGAACAAGCTTCCCCTTGTTATGGGCAGGGAAATCCACCATCAGAAGGACTTGAGTACCCCTGATGGGACCCAAACCCTGGTACTTGAGTTGCTGTTGCCGGACCTTTGGTACAGAAGTAGGAACCACCGTAAGGTCCTGGTGTGCACCCATGCCCATGGGATGATTGGTATGCAAGATACCATCTTTCCCAGGAACTGTGAGAGGAGGGCTAAGGGAACAGTTCGTTCTGCTTGGATCTGGCTTGCTAAGGACTTGATCCTGTCCTGGCGTTCCTGGGAGAGGAAGACCTCACATGCCCTGGTATCTATCACCGTGCCTAGGTATAATAGGTGAGTGGAGATGACAAGGTGGCTCTTTGTGAAATTGACTGCAAATCTGTGGTCCTGAAGGACCCGGATCGTGATCTGCAGATCCTCTTGTGCCTGAAGGTGAGAGGATGACTGTATTAGGGTATTGTCGAGATAGCACTGGACACACACAGGAGTTGACCTGAAGTGTGCCACCAGTGCTGCCAACAACTTGGTAAAGGTTCTGGGTGCTGAGGACAGGCCAAATGGTAAGGCTCTGTACTGGATGTGCTACCCTGCATAGCAAAAACTCAAATACCTTTGGTGGAATGAAAGGATAGGGACATGCAGGTATACCTCCGTCAGGTCTATGGATGTTAGGAAGTTAGGAAATAGGAAACAACCTGAGCTAAAGCACACAAACCTGCCGATGACAGAATCCAAGTCTTTCTCCTAAGTTTTCTGAGCCAATCTTGTCATGTCTCTATAGAGCCAAGACTGAGTCAAAAGTGGGGACTCAGCAGATGACAGAGAGGTGTGGCAAAGATTGAGAACTCATTCTCTGGGCAGAAAGGCAAGTGTCAACCCAAACTTGGATTCTCCAATTGGCACACTGGAGAATGTGTGTCTTCTATAAGGAGACATGTGACTTATACACATCATCCACTTGCAGTACTAGCACTCCTAAAATATCTTTTTTCAGATGCTACTGTTTTGAAAATAGAAATGTTATTGTTATTTATTTGTACAATGAGTTATGAAAACAATGGCATATAATTACTTCTAGATTTTGTCTACCTAATAAGAATATGTTATCTGCTGAGAGTAAGCAAAATCAGTATGGACAAGAGCTGTCAGCAGAGGAGATAGTGTTGTGACATCTTTTCCTTTTCCTAGAATACAGCAGTGAAATTAAGTTTTAAGCACACCTGAGGACTAATTTAATAGATAGCTCAAAACAAAAATAATGATTCTGAATTTTTTTCCCTGTATCCCTTCCAGGTCAGTCTAAAAATATTCTGCAGTATCTATTTATTGTGTACATGGTTTTAAATATTTTCCTATGCTACTTTTAAACAGAAGTCATAAGTACAATTATTATTATTATTGCATGTGCTTAAGACTATACCTTTCGATGTTATATAGTGGTACTTCAGTCATCATCATTAATTGATTCCAGGAGGTGTGAGTACCAAAGGGTCATTGGTTCTAGCCTGATATGACCTTTCTCTTGGATGGAGATAGCATTCAGGATTGGGTTGATCAGTCTCTGCTGCTGATTGGACTGAGTCTGTCAAAACTCTTAGGACACTGCCCCTGTTGCCGGGGACCTCCCAAAATTGGCGAAGGAATAGTGACAGACTGACGTGTTCTCCTATAAATATAACATACACCATTACATTTGGAATGCACCACAGAAAGGGGTGGGACTGAATGCTATCTCCACCCAAAAAGAAAGGTTGTATCAGGTTAGAATCAACGACCCTTCTCCATTGGGGTGGAGATAGCATTCAGGATTGGGACATACCAAAGCAGGCTGTCCTATGGGTGGGCCTAGTGTGGTCTGAGACCCTATACAGAATGGACCTTTTACAGAACCCTCCATCCAAAAGCTGCCTCAGCAGAAGCAAATAAGTCCAGCTTATAGTGTCTGATGAACGGAGAAGGGAGGCCCAGGTAGCCGCCCCTGCAAGCCTCCTCCAGAGAGGCCTGCATGGCCCACTCGATGTTGCCAGCTTCTTGTTGAATGTGCTGTTATCCTTGGAGGAACTGCAAATCCCTGTGTTTCGTAGGCTTTGGATATGCATAGTCTTATCCATCTCCCAACAGTTGTTGGAGTCACCTTGCAGCCCATGGTGGAAGGTTGAAAGGAAATAAAGAGGGATTCAGACCTCCTGAAGGATGATGTTCTCTTAATGTAAATCCTCAAAGCCCTCTGAACATCCAGAGTATGCCATCTTCTTTCTAATGCGTGCACAGGATGCGGACAAAAGTCAGGTAAAATTAGTTCCTGGGCTCTATGGAACCACGAGTTCACCTTTGGCATGAATGAAGGGTCCAGTCTTAACACCACTCGATTGGTGTGAAACACACAAAGGTTTTTCCTGACAGACAAGGCTGCCAGGTCCGAAATCCTTCTGGCAAAGGTAATTGCTACCAGAAAGGGTACCTTACAAGATAAAAACTGCAAGGGAATTGACCTCAGTGGCTCAAATGGGGCCTCAGTCAGGACTGCAGTACTTTAGAGAGGTCCCATGTCGGATATCGATGAACTACTGGAGGCCTCAGGTTTGTAGCACCCTTCAGAAACCTGTGGACCCAGGGATGTTTAGACAAAGAGTCCACTCCCCCCAAGGATAGAACACAGGACAAGGCTGCAACCTGCCTCTGCAGAGTGTTAGGAGAAAGTTCCTTGTCCAGGCCCTCTTGGAGAAAGTCCAGTACCTGGCCAATTGAGGCCCCAGAAGGGACAATGTCATACTTACAACACCATTCGCTGAAAGCCTTCCAGGTTGCATCATAGATGCGGTTGGTGGAGGGTCTCCTGGAGGCCTGGATAGTTCTTATTACTCTGGAGGAATAATCGTCCCAGATCAGAGATCCCTACTCAATCTCCAGACAGCCAGTGAAGCCACTGGGGCTCTGGATGCAAGATTGGCCCCTGGCTGAGCAACACTCTGTCCTCTGGTGTCCTCCAAGGTCTGGAAATGGAAAGTTTTACTAAGTCTGCAAACCATGGCTTCCTGGGCCAATGAGGGGCTATAAGCACTGCTTTTTCTGCCAACAGTTTCTGGATGACCCTCGGGATCAAGGGCAGGGGAGGGAATGCATACAGGAGCTCCCTTGGCCAATGGCTGCGTAAAGCATTCGTTCCCCCTGCCCCCAGAACTGCAAACCTGGAATAGAATCTCAGGAGTTGCGTGTTGTCCTGGGAAGTGAAGAGATCTACTGCTGGGCATCCAAAGTGCTCCGACAACTCCTGAAACAAATCAGGGTACAAACGCCACTCTGCATGGTCAATGGTGGCTCTGCTAAGTCAGTCAGCCTCAACATTGGTCACGCCTGCAATGTGCTCAGCTCTGAGTGATATCTGGTGTCTCTTTGCCCATAAACAGAGCTGTTCTGCTTGTAGCATCAGAGGGCCTGAATGTGTCCCCCCTTGGCAGTTAATGTGGGCCTTGTGGGTCAGTCAAGATCAGGATGTCCTTATCTGAGACAACATCTTCTAATTGCCTCAGGGCCAAATGGACCACTTGAAGCTCTAGCCAGTAATATTATGGTCCAAATCTACCTGGGACCATTGTCCCTGGAGCACCCGATTGAATATGGGCACCCCAAGCCATGAAGGCTGGTATCTGTGGCCAGCACTAACCTGTCCGGTTCTTGAATAGGAGTCCCATGGAAAGAGCCTCAGATGACCACCATTGTAAAGACTTAAGGACAACGGAGTTAATCTGACTGTAAGAGGAACAACTCCTACCTGTCTTCTGATAAGGTAGAAGAAACCATTGGAGTGACCTGGCATGCAATCTAGCCCAGGGCACTATATTAATGCATGATATCATTTCCAGGTGCTCAGAAGGCGTAGCCAGGGACACTCTAGGGTTAGATTTTACTTGTCAATTAATTCCCTGATACTTTCCTGACATTCCTGGGATAAGGACACCTTGCAGGAGATGGTATCTATTACAGCTCCTAGATGCAGTAAGGTATTAGTGGGAGTGAAATGGCTTTTGGCCTCGTTGACAGAGAAGCCATGCTCTTGGAGCACCTGAATGGTGAGCTCTAAATCCTCTACTGCCCTAGATGGGGAAGATGACTGGACCAGTATGTCATCAAGATAACACTGGACTCTAACTGGGATAGGCCTAAGGTGGGCTGCCAGGGCTGCCAACAGCTTAGTGAATGACCTGGGGGCTGATGACAGTCCAAAGGGCAAGGCCCTATATTGGTAGTGCCTCCCATTGTAGCAGAACCTGAGAAATTGTCGATGGGAAGGGATAATACAGACATGGAGGTAGGCCTCCATTAAATCAATGGATGTCAGGAAGTCCGCCTCCCTAATTCCCTCCAGGATGGACTGCAGTGAATGCATCTTAAACCACCTGTATTTCACCTGGCGGTTAAGACGTTTCAAATCCAGAATTGTTCTCCATCCCCCTGAGGCTTTGGGGATTACAAACAAGATGAAATAGAATCCCATGCCCTGTTGACCCTCAGGCACTGGCTGAATAGCCTGAATTTCCAGCAGGTGCTGAATAGCTGTCTCCGTAAGGGTCTTTCCCTCTGCATTCTGAGAGACAGGACAACTAATAAAAAACCTCGGGGGTATAGAGAGGAATTCTATAGATAGTCACGAGTGGACTGTTTCCAGGACCCAGGTGTCTGTGGTTACTTCCTCCCAACGTCTGGCAAACAATGCCAGGCATTCCCCAATGGAAGGGTTGACTTTCATTTTATCTGGGGCATTGGAAGGGATGACCCCCAGCCCCTCGAAAGGGCTGCTTATTGTTAAAAGGACGATTTCTACCTGTCCTGTCCTGGTTTTGTTCCTGCCTGGGGGCCAAAGGCCTCTGGGGTATGGGAATCCCCTCCTGTATCAGGGGTCCTATAATAGGGACGTCTGGCATAGGGAGCTGATCTAAATTCACTCTTTCTGGACCTGGATGGCAAGACCTTCCCTTTGTCCTTGGAGTCCACCAGGACCTTGTCCAGAGTCTCTCCAAATAATTTATCCCCTTTAAAGGGGGCAGTGGCCAACCTCCACTTATGCCTCATATCAACCTGCCATTGCTTTAGCCAGAGAAGGCGACGAGAAGTCACAGTTCCCCCTATTGCCCTAGATGCAAATCTGGCAGCACTGAGTGTGGCATCAGCTGAAAATTCCACTTGTTCACATGTTGGTGTGATCTGACATTGTCCAGTGGAATTCTCTTTTGCAGCTCCTGGAGCCAGATGAGAGAGGCCCTGTTAAAGAACGATCAGGCTGTGGAAGCTTTCACTGCCCATGCTGCTGACAGGTGTGTTCTTTGCAACGTTTGTTCAGCCTTCTTGTCCTCAGCCTTCAGCGAGTCCTCGGGCTCCCCAGGGATGTCTGTGTTGGGTTGCAGAGCTGCAACTGGGGCATTGACATTGGGCACTTCCAGGGCCTTGGAAAGATTGCCTCCTACATTGAACAGTTTCTTGTCCAGGGAGGAAGGGCTTGGGCCGGACCTGAGGGATGACCACTGTCTTTGGATGACAGTGGTGACCATCTTTGGCACCGGGATGACATCTGCTGTGACTGTTTTCTCTGAAAACAATGGGTCATTGGGGTCCTCAGAGGGATCTGCAGGCTCCTGTGGTTCAGGGGCAGCCTCGCCCTGGCCTTTTAGCCTTAAAGAGGAGAGACCTAAAGATGGCAGGTTAGAACAGGCCCGGACAGAGCCTTGGTCAGCATTAAGCCCTTCATCATCAGAATAGTTTCTGTCCATCAGCTGGCCACTGTCAGATGTGATAGAGTGGGAGCTTTCAGCAGGAATATATACACCTGATTCTGTACACAGGGAAAGATCATAATCATGATGAGACCTGTGTCTCCTACTACATCTGGATGAAGAAACAGAAACCTCTGAGGACGAGCCTCTGGTCTGTCTCAAGACAGCTGAAACCCCTTGCCTAACTGCCTCACTTAACATAGCCTGCATATTAACTTGGAACTCAGGTTCCTGCCCCCTAACTGGTCTAATCCCAACTGACATGGGAGTAAATGTCGCCTCTGGAGCCCTTCTGTGTCTCTTATCAGTGACTGTCAGTTGCTTTGTTGCTGGGCAGACAGAGAAGAAATTTCTAATCTCAGAAGCCTCAATAGATTCCTGCTGCTCTTCAGCTCCCCCTACTACAGTCCTGTCAGTTTGCAGCTGCCTCTCTCCTCTCACTAATGGTCATTCCTCATTTGGGTGGGAAATTATGCTGGTCGCCATTTCTTCATCATTTTGTTCTTTCCCTGGAGCCCATATCTTATCCAGTGCCTTGTCTCTGCGGCGCTCCTCCCTCTCTCTTTGGAGCCCTTCGGTTCCTGCAGCCTGTCCTTGGCTTGGGGCTGTAAAGGAAGCCATCTGTTCTGGGGCTGCTGGGCTTAGAGAGTGTGACGGCCTGCGAGCTGTCTCCTCCACTCTCCTGACAGCACAGTTAGCATTTTGCAATTCAGCCATTTTTAACTCTGACGTTATTCCGGAGTTACCATTGATTACTCTGCAGCCTTTCCTGTCAGTTTCCTATCTAAATCTACGCTCCCTACCTGTCTGTTGCTCTGCTGGTCTTTGCTGCAGTCTTTTTCCCGTTTAAATGCTACCGCGGTTAATTTTGGTGTCTACAACAGCCGTTTGAAGCTGCTGAGAGCTTCACCAAGTTGAAGTGTGGGGAAGAGGTGTGGATGGTGTTTCAACTCTGCAACCAGTACCTCAGTACGTTGTAGATCGGCCCTCAGCCGATCTGATGTCCAACAGCCTGGGCCGAAACCCCAACTGCGCTGCCTTTTGACAGCTGTCAAAGTGGTAGACTGGTTCCGGCTTTGCGATAGTATTCAGGATTGGCGATTTTATTCCTATTTCCAAATCAATTTTTTAAAAGATTTTTTTTAATTTGCTAGGAGAAAAAATTAACACATTGTCCAGCTAGCTGACTGAGTCAATTTCTGGAAGGTCCCTGGCAACAGGGGGAGTGTCCTAAGAGTTTTGACAGACTCAGTCTAATCAGCAGCAGAGACTGATCAACCCAATCCTGAATGCTATCTCCACCACAATGGAGAAATGATCAGTACCAAACAAATTTTTCCCATAAGGAATAATGTAGTGAGTTATAAGGTAGCTGACACTGACAAGTTCTGGTTTGTGCATTGAGTATCAAACAAACAATACCGGAACAAAATTTTTATGTCAAAATGTTTTGAATACCAAATTCAGTGAGTTGAATTCAACCAAAACAGTTGAGTAACAAGATACCATGTAGTACTTAGTTGTATGTAAGCTTAAATAGACCGAAATGTATTGCAAGGGTTTCTCCGTACATTGAGTAAGCAAGTTCATTTTTTTTTAAAATTGTTTTATCCCAGATGTATTTTAATTATATAAGTTTACATTATAATTTCAGATCTTTGGGGATATCTCTTCTTTCACTTTCTCTAATTCATGTCAGTTGGTTGTACTTCTGACAAAGCTTATGTTTCTTACTTAAATACCACATTTTTCCACAAACTATTTCATTCTATCCGATTTATTTGATTTCTAGGCTCCTCTTAAGTTTGCTTTTTGTTTCCCTATGCCATTTATTCTTCCTTTTTACTTTGTGCTTCCTGAATAGCAGAAACAAATTAAGTACTGTACGATGAAACTAGGAGAGATTTTTAAGCACCTGCCCATTCAATCTTTCAAGAAAAACTATGCCTCCTGTACAACACTATTCAGAGATTTTCCAGTAACATGGGTGGTGGTATGGACAAAATACCTTTGTCCCAAATGGGAATAATATACAGGGTTAATTGTGAAGTTGTTAGAAGCACTGAGGTAATGGGACTACTCAAATTCATTTCATGAATTCTTTAGCATTATTGTCTTTTTGGATTAAGGTTAAGCCTGGGTGAATATAAACCCTGTTAATCCACAAGAGAAATCCCAAATCAATGTCTTCTTCATTTTTCTATACTTTTAGCATGATAGACAGAATAAAGAATGGGAGAGAAAAAAGGCATTTATTTATAATACTCATCATAAAATCATGAAAAGAAACTCACCTGAAGCAGGTTATATTCATTTTTTCCCTTAACAGACAAAAAAAAAAAAAAGAGAGCCAAAAACAGCTTTACTGGTGAGTCTATAGCATAGTGATTTTACTCTGGATCTTTAGAGAATTGAATGCTGTAGAATTCAAATGTAATGCTATTCTCTGAAAGCAAAGAAACTTCAATTGCTGTTCAAACAATTTTAGGAGAACTGGTCAAATATATAAACACGTGCAGTATCCATTTCCTATATATTAGGAGAAAAAAAAGGAAGATAATGATAATCTGATGTAATTTTTCTCTGCTATAAATTCATGAACAGCTTTTCTCAAGCCTCTCTCTTGGCTTGGGCTGTCATGTCATAATATTGCTTTTGCCCTGACAACAAAGCTAATGCTATAGTTCGATATAATCCCAATTCAAATATAATACAATTGTGAAAAAGAAACTGACAGCTTTCACAGGCAGAGTTTTCACGTCATTGCATCAGTTTTCAAGCTTGTACAATGAACTGGCTTCCAATAGTTTGCTGGATACAATTAAAAGTGCTGTGTGTTTTTTTCTTTAAAAGATCTCTCTTAAATCTTCCCCTCAAGACAGAATCAATCTGTCCGATTCACTAAGAATCCAAAACAACAGTGCATGTGCCTAAAAACTTATGGAGGCTCAGCTATGCTGAGCTTCCATAAATACCAGGCATCACATAGAGAAGCCTGTAGAGAAATTTTCATTGAAGTGAACGGATCCTCTGAGGCTTCATACAGCTTCATTCAGTACAAATCTCAGATGAGTACAGGATAATACAAATGGGATATGTTACTCAAGCTTTATCCTTTGCCTTTTCTATTAGGTTAATGGGTGGAGATCCCATTGCTAAAGCTCCAAATGTATCTTAGAACAAGAACACCAACAAAATGTGCCTCTGCAATTCAGTCCTGATTCTGTTCAATTGAAGATTCAAGGAGGGCACACTTTGATTTCATATGAGATTCAAAGGCAAAATGACTTGTTTTGAACTAGTTCAGAATTGGATTAAAATAGCCTCCACAGATTATAATGGACAAGTTACAAAAAGGCTAAACCTACTTCAGCTTTTGGGGAAAAATGAGACACAGAAAGTGATAGAACCCTTAGAAGACAAAAATGATGTCCCAATTTTTCAAAAGCTTTCAACAATGTATATTTCTGGAATACTTCACTGCATCCCTTTTTAGGCAGAGCCAGCAAACATTATGGACAATAAGATGGATACAGTCTTAAAATTAAAATTGTTTTGGTTGCCATGATATAAGTTTTGGTTGCCACAATTTAAAAAAGATGTTGAAACTCTAGAAAAAATGTAGAAAAGGCAGTAAAGATGATTAGGGGACTGGAGGCTAAAACATATGAAGAAGGGTTGCTGGAATTGCATATGTCCAGTTTAATGAAAAAAAAGAACTGGGCTGTCACAAAGAAGAGTGACTCAATTTATTCTCTTAAACCTGAAGAGAGGACAAGAAGTAACGGATGCAAATTCCTGAAAGTGAGAGCAATGAACCAGGGGGAAAATTTGCCTCCAGAAGTGGTGGGTGCTCCATCACTGGATATTTTAAAGAAGAGATTGAACAACCATTTATCTGAAATGATATAGGGTTTCCTGCTTGGGCAGGGAGTTGGACTAGAAGACCTCCAAGTCCCTTCCAACTCTGTTATTTTGTTATGCAGAATGAGCCTATGTTGTGATTTTACACTTGCTTTTCTTGACAAGATGTTGGAGAACAAACTTCTGTGATTGTCTGCTTTTCTGCCTCTTGGTCTATAAATCACCTCTTTAATTGTGATAACATTCAAAGTCCTACAAGGCATGGGTCCAGGATATTTACGAGAACGACTCCTGCCAGCATCAAATACCAACTGCCCTGTGTGAGCGCACAGACGGGGGCTCCTTGGGGTGGCGTCGGCGACTCAATGTCATTTGGCAGTGACCTGGCGGAGGGCCTACTCTGTGGCGGCTCCCACTTTGTGGAATCAGCTTCCGCCGGAGCTCCGGCTGGCCCCTGATCTTCGCTCTTTCCGCCACGATCTAAAGACCTGGCTATTTACGCAGTCCGAGTTGTGCTGACCTCCGGGGGGGGGGAATTTGATGGATGTTTTAGTTTCTGGGGTTTTCAACTTGTATATTTGGCTTGTTTTGTTTAATATGGTTTTAAGTAATTATTTATTGTTGGATTTTTAGTTGTGAGCCGCCCCAAGTCCTTTTGGAGAGGGGGCGGCATACAAGTCAAATAAATAAATAAATAAATAAATAAATAAATAAATAAATAAATAAATAAATAATTTGGTCCTACCTCCTGTATGATAGGAGACAGAGAAACAGTAACAACAACTAAAAAGCAACAAGAGATCTGAGCACGACAAAAAAACATTCAAATTACATCCCAATTACCTTCAGATTAAAACCATTCTACAACTTGAGTTAGGTTCATGATTCCTATGGTAAGCATGAGCTGCCCCAGACTTTATGCTATGTAGAAAGTTGACTCTCTCTACTAAGCAAAAATACAATCACTACTGAAGAAATAAATAATTACATCTGGGTGGTGTTAATGTATGCGTGAATGTGATTTCATAAAATATGTTAGTACATGAGAAAATTTTATGGGAAAATAATATTTATGAAGAACACTTGAGTAAACACTGGTAAAACAATAATGTCCATGAACTGCTCAGTAGAGTGGGAAGTAATTCTCAGATAAAGCAGAATGAATTTCTTTATAACAGTTTATATTAAATCTCTATCTAGTTAGACATGATTCATAGTATGGGAGCATAGTATGTGATTACTACAATATGATAAGGACATACCGTACATATTTTATCAAAATTGGATGTAAATTTCAAAAAAGGAAGCACCAGATCATTGTCCATTGTGTGGTATAAATGTGATTTTTAATTTATTGTTTCATGGACAACTAATTTTTGATTATAATTGTTTAGTCAATGTAAAATATCTTACTTACCATTGAGCAAATAAAGGCATTTTATTGAGCCAGGACATTTCTATATCTATCTATATACCTCTTTTGAGAGCAGTAATCATGAATTCTAACTTTTTTCTAATTAGTTAAATCACATAGGCAAATATAGGATCCCATCAGGCCTTCTAAAAAGGTTTAGAAGTCATATTTTTCTAATTTACCACATTCATACTACAGTACATAATATAATAAATAGTAATACAATGCATTCTGCCATAGTTCATTACTGCATATAATTTAACATGCAATAAATTGTTAGTGTAATCACTTAATACTACACTGCACTTATCAAATAAATGAGAAAACCACATTAGGTGATCAATTGTGCAAAAAAAAA
Organism: Naja naja; assembly: GCA_009733165.1. NCBI lineage: Eukaryota > Metazoa > Chordata > Lepidosauria > Squamata > Elapidae > Naja > Naja naja. Next base: position 8,719 of record SOZL01001773.1, on the reverse strand, counting down.
TTAAAAACTTCCTTATTAATTCAAGGTAATAATGCATTAAAAACATGCTTGTTTTATAATGAAATTTCCTTTATAAAGAAACAGAAAGGCTAGAGTTTCTGTAATAGAGTACCATCCTACTTAATGTTTATGTGTTTGCTGTCCGTACCAGAACATCTAGAATGTAACATGAAAACATTTTGCTATCAGAAGATGACCAATTCTGTTGCTCTGGAGCAAGAAGAAATATTTTAAAGCCTGTGATTTTACAAAATATATCCTGCTCTTTATTATTATGTTCTATCCTCTAGGTTTTTTTTAAAATTAATGGCGTATAAAAATAACTCTTTAAACACCACATGTAAGAATACAAATTTAATGTTATTCTCTCCCTCCACTACAAAACATAAGAGTAAAATTTCAACATATATCCGATTTTATTCGAAATAGATTATGGCAAATGTACTATAGGGTTAAAAAAAACCCTTAAACTTAGAGGAACAATTAGATGATCATACTTGGCAGTTTCTATGGCAGCCTCAAGGATTTTTATCAGTATCCATACAGGAAATATGCTTTTCACTTTTACATTAGTAGCATCAAACACCCTGAAAGAATCTCACATATATTCAATGAGATGCTGCCAAAGCTGCAGAAATCGAATGGATTTCACCTTTTTGTGAGAAAATAATAAAAGTATCTGATTTTTGGAAGAATGTGTTTAACTGCATAACTAAAAATTCAATTCTCCCCAAAGCTACGTTTGCTACATGTCTTTGATGGCTGAAGTAAGAAACTAGGGGGAAAAGAAACCTCATTAAGTTTTATTTATAGCAGCCAAATTAGTCAATGTAATTACGTGGATAATGTTTCAATGGATTGATGGCAAGAGAAGATCTGATTTATAATTTTATTTGAAAAAAAAGTTCAATAAAGTCTGTTCTGTATACTTTCTCTCTGAAGCTGCCTGAGTTCAGGTGATCAGTACAGAACCACAGATGCTATTCTCTCCCAATACTTCACCTTGTGTTAGTGTCATACCACAACATAGATAGAACTTTATACTGTTGTTGCTCTCTATCCCCATCTAGTGGCGGAGAGACAAACAGGCCCCAAGTATATTGTTTGGAGTTGACTCCACCCATTTACCAATCAGCCCACACTTTCAAACCAAATGTATGCTGGGAAGCCAGGCTCCATTTCCTTTAGCATTTGGAGAAGGCAGAAGCCGCCATTTTAATCTGTGGCACGTGGTCATCCAAGAACAAACTCACATTCCACACACAGAGCATCACTGTTTCACTGTTCTGTCTATAAATGTATGTTAGTCTGTGTCAGTGATGGGATTCAAATTTTTTTTTTGTAGGCGTGGCTTGGTGGTCAGGGGAAGGATACTGTAAAATCTCCAGTCAGAGATGGTATTTGCCGGTTCTCTGAACTACTCAAAATTTCTGCTATTGGTTCTCCAGAACTGGTCAGAATCTGCTGAATACCACCTCTGGTCTGTGTGAAGCTCGACATGCAGCTAAACTAGTCTATCCTCCAATAAAACATACCCTGCTCTCCCAATAAAGCATTCAGATCTATGCACATGGTCCATTTTATTGGAGGATAGTCTTTCAAGGCCAGGCCACACAAGAAATGTAACCAGAAGCACCAGTACTATCTTCGTTGTAAGGCTACATTAAATAGAACCTTGCAAGACTGGAAGTATTTCTTCCTTTCTCTCTTTTTAGTCTCTGGTAAACTAGGAAGGGTCCATTCTGAAACACTGTCAATGTTTATTCCCTACCTGGGGGCTGAGCTGCCTGTTATCAGACATTGTCTTCCTGCATTTGTAGTCCGGTGGAGTTTGAATTCTGCAGGATTGTTTGGTGATTGGATATTTCTGAGGAGACATCTATTTATTGGTGGTTGAGAATGATGTTAGCTCTATTGGAATGGGTCTGCCTTGTTAGTATGTTGTGTGTGGTTTGAATTTGCCCTATTTTGATGACGTTTTAATCTCTGCTGCAAATGACACTCAGTTACACGAAAGACTCAGAGAAGTCCTAACCAGATTCAAAAACGCGGGATTTTACCATCGGGATCAAGGGAAAACATGCGACCTCGTGGCAAGCTTAAGAGACATTGGGGTGCATGAGTTTAACAGCTTGGAGGAGGCCATGCGCGATCGGTTTGTTCTAGGCCTCAAAGACAAGGTGCTTCAGAGCAAATTATTATTAAAACCTAAGATCACATTAAAGGAGGCCATAGAAGAGGCCTCCTCAGCAGAAGCCACTAAGTCCTCAGCGGCAGCCATGAAGAAAATTAACAAGGCCTCAAGCCATCCTGATGTGGAAAAGTCCACAACAACTCATTGCAGCAGATAGATTCTGAATCAGACTGTAGTGAGGTGGAGGAAGGAATTTATAGACTCAGAATGGAAAAGAAAAAGAAAGACCTGGGAAGAAAAAGGCAAGACTTTTATTGCAGAGGTTGGGGGCACCCCGCACTGAATGCAAGTTTCTTGATACCATCTGCCTTTGTTGTGAAAAAAGAGGTCATTTAGCAAGAGTCTGCAAATCATCCAGAACTACTCCACACAGAAGAAAGTTTCCTGACAAAGATTTCAAGCCCAACAACTTCAGTGAGAAAATGGGGTGCAACTCAGAAGCAAATGGGAAGAATGAAACTCATCAGTCACCATTGGTCATTCTTCACCCTTGAGAAGCAGAAAAGTACATGTGAAGGTACTCATTGAAGGAAGGCCTTGCCAAATGGAAGTGGACTCAGGCTCCTATTTATCTATGGTGTCATGGGACACTATTCACAGGCTACTTCCCAACATTCAGAAGAAACATTTCCAGAAGCAAGCACTGACTCTTAAAGACTACCAAGGGAACAAGATTCCAGTAGTTGGAACAAGAGAATTCAACGTGAAGTTCAAGGGCCACACCAAGCATCTACCCTGACCATCGTGGATAAGGATCGCAAGTCTGCTGGGACTTGAATGGTTCAACCCTGGGCATCGAGGTGACTGGCATCAATCACGTGAGCAACACTGAGTGGGAAGGCCTTGAAGTCTGAATTCCAGAGGTCTTCAGCGGGATTAGGCAAGTACTTGGGGATCCTTATCACCTTTAACTTAGATCCCAAGGTACAATCAATCCATTTAAAACCCAGAAGGGTTCCATTTGCCTTAAAGGAAAAAATTGATGCACAATTAGATAAACTAATAGCCCAAGGGGTTTTAGAGCCCACTGACCACTTCAGGTGGGAGACACCCATAGTCACACCAGTCAAGGCTGATGGGTCTGTGAGAATCTGTGGAGACTACAAGGGGACACTGAACCATGTGCTGCAGCAGAGTGCATACCCAGTTCCAGTGGTGCATCATCTGTTACATTCACTTGGCAGGGGTACAGTCTTTGCCAAATTGGATCTGGCCCAGGCATATCAACAACTAACAGTTGATGATGCCACTGCAGAGGCCCAAACCATTGTGACTCATAGAGGTGCCTTCAAATGTAAAGGTTACAATTTGGAGTAAGTGTGGCACCAGGCATCTTTCAAAGCCTTATGGAAAGGATGCTCCAAGGACTGCCAGGGGTAGTGCCTTACTTTGATGATGTGTTAATCTCTGCTGAAAATGACACTCAGTTACAAGAAAGACTCAGAGAAGTCCTTACCAGATTCAGGAAAGCGGGGTTAAAAGTCAAGGAAGAAAAATGCACTCTTAAAACTGACAAGGTTGAGTTCCTGGGCTATATGATAGACAAGCATGGCATCCACCCTACCGATGCCAAGGTTCAAGCAATCAAAGAAGCTCCTAGACCAAAATGCAAAACAGATTTGCAAGCCTTCCTTGGACTCATTAACTTTTATCACATGTTCCTACCTCAGAAGGCAACCATTGCAGAACCATTGCACAGATTATTTGACAAAAAGTCTGTTTGGGTCTGGGGGAGGAAGGAACAATCAGCATTTAACAGTATTAAAAGACTAATCATGTCTGATGCTGTACTGATACAGTTCTCTGAGAATTTGCCTGTTGTACTGGCTTGTGATGCATCCCCCTTTGGAGTGGCGGGGGTTGAGCCACAGGCTTCCCAGCGGGAGAGAAGCCCCTATTGCATTTTACTCTCGCACTTTGACTAAAGCAGAGAGGAATTACAGCCAATTGGACAAGGAAGCATTGGCAATTGTTGCAGCTGTTAAGAAATTTCATGTATGGGAGAACATTTACCATTGTTACAGATCACAAACCTTTGTTAGGCATTGTGGCAGGAGACAAACCTACATCTACTATCCTGTCACCAAGAATGCTGAGATGGACTGAATTTCTTGCTGCTTATTCATACAAACTTATCCACAAGCCTGGCAAGGACATTGGACATGCTGATGCCTTGAGTCGTTGCCCACTTCCTTGCCACAAGGAGGACTTTGAACCTGAAACACACACCTTTTTCCTAGAAACTGCCAAGCTTCCAGTGCATGCTGCTGAAATTGCCAGAGAGACTGCCAAAGACACTTTATTGGCTCCTGTTATAGGCTGGATTAAGAAAGGTTGGCCTTTTCAAGATCTACCTCACCTGGCTCAACCTTTTAAGTCCAGGCAAACTGAATTATCTGTATTAAGAGGATGTATTTTGTGGGGTAACAGGGTGGTTATTCCTGCAAAACTGCAAAGAGAGGTTTTGGAAATGTTACATGAGGGTCATCCTGGTATTGTAAGGATGAAGGGATTGGCCAGGAGTTATGTATGGTGGCCAGGTATTGACAAAATGGTTGAAAACTGGGTTGCATCTTGTCCCAACTGTCAGGTAGTCAGGCCTGCACCACCTCTCGCCCCCATACAGGAATGGGAATGTCCTAGGGGCCCATGGTCTAGGATTCACATTGATTTCGCAGGCCCTACCAGAGGGCACACCTTTCTTATTATAGTAGATGCATATTCCAAATGGCAAGAGGTAATCCCTATGGCATCCACCACAACTGATGCTGTCATCAAACAGCTGAAAATTTTTTTTGTAACCCACGGGTTACCTGATGTCCTTGTCTCTGATAATGGCCCTCAATTTACATCCAACCTTTTTGAATCCTATTTAGCACAACAGGGTATCAGACATGCCCTTACTGCCCCTGGGCACCCTTCGACCAACGGCCGGGCTGAACACATGGTACGTTTTACCAAAGAGAAGCTTCAGCAACTGGGTCCTGAGGACATCACTGAGAAGCTTGAAAACTTCTTAGTGTTCAGCACATCACTCCTAGCCCATCTAATAACTTATCCCCAGCAGAGTTGTTGATGGGTAGGAAACTAGGTCTTCCCTTGACCGCCTTCATCCCACTTACGCACCCAATGCACCACTAGATTCCACTTCCAAAGTTCGCACATTCAGTGTGGGTGATTCTGTTTATGCTAAGAACCTTATGGGTGAACCTTTGTGGATTCCTGCTGAGATAACTCAAATCACAGGCCCTCGTTCTTACAGGGTGCAAACAGAGGATGGACTCCTCTGGAGCAGGCACATTGATCAACTTAGATCCAGGTTCTCTCAGGAACATCGCACTTGTTCCTCTCTAGTTCCCTCACCTGATGTCAATTCTAGGGGAAGGGGAGGAACAGGAGGATAATCAGCAAGCAAGAATCCACCCCATGTGTAACGAGCCATTACGACAGGAACCATTCCAAAACCTGTCACAATGCCAAAATCCATCCTTAGAAGTGGAAGATTGTACATCACTACCTGACTTGGGTGCTGACATTGGGCTGGAGATGGGTTGGGAGGAGAGACCAGATTCTAACAATCAAACAGGGTCTTCTTTCACAGGAAGTCCCAGTGGGGAAATGTCAGCAGACACATTTCCTCTCTCACTGGGTGAGAATGTTAAAACTTCTGAACCACGAAGGTCTCAACGCATTACTAAGAGCCCCACCTATTTAAAAGAATACATTAGATAGGTTGGGGTTTGGTATGGACTGAACCTAGTGGGGAGGGGTGTTATGTATGTAGGTTTGAATGTCATTGGTTTAGTTTGAATTGTTCTTGTAAAATGTCAAATGGGATTGGTTTAAAATGTGCGGGAGAACCCTGCCCTCTGATTGGCTGGCAACTACGGCTGCTGGCTATAAGTAGCAGCCGTAGCCCAGCCAAGTTGGGTCGATTCGAGCTGTAGTCACTAAATAAACTCTTCACTGAAGCTCTTCGCGTCTGACTCTTCATGCAAACTTAACAGCAACCCTGTAAAAAACATCTGGTCTTCTAGCATGATAGATTTAATATCCAAAGCAGTGTTCCCTACCATGTCCTCTCTATAAATGACCACAGACCACCAATTCTCTCCATTCATAAGGGGCATGTTATACCCAATTTATTTCTGCTTTCATTTGAAACTAAGATTGCTGATTCCCTATCTTGAATGGAAAACTTCTAGCACTGGCATAAGCAACATTATATCCTTTTTGAATTGTTCTTTGTCGAATATTTTCTTTGAAGGCCTTTGTCTCCTTTTCATTCAATCTCTGGACTGTCATGTCCACCCACTAATTTAAGCTCAAAGTCAGCTGAGTCCTTGGTACTTTTTTCTGAGACTTCTACACGCATCAAGTGCTGCCGAGACCTATTTGGGCTTTGCTCAAAGATCACTTTGAAAGCTACTAACCATTTCATTCAAAGAAAGCCTGTCTTGTAAAATTCTGTTTCTCTCACCATCTCTCAATATCTAACAAATCAAAATATCTCTGCTTGGCACTAATGTCTCATCTATGCATCGAGATATCTAAGGTCTATTTCTCTAACTAGTTCTGCTCATTTTTTAAATTTATTGGGTCAAAAGATACTCCAAATTGACTCAATTCCATAATTTGGGATTAAGAACACATACACAATCATGTTTAAAATTGTAACAGATAGCATTTCTTAGAGCGGTATTTGGCAGTCCTGGAATTAAAACCCTGAATTTGCTTTCAGGACTGTCCATGTAAATTTTTCAACGTCACTCCTGTTGACATGGATTACAATGGCTTCCTTTGTACCAGCAGTATGTGACAGCTTATTTGGATGGTGCATGAGGTTTGCAACCTTTGCTCCAGGCAGGCAGGTTCCTACAAAATCTCCATGTGAATCATCAAGAAAATCTATCATGACAACAGGTCATAAAAATATCTTAACTGGGAATATTTTGATGTTGCTTTGGTAGACACAGAGAATTCAGAACTGAATTGTACTTAATGATATATAAGAGAATCAAGTGTATGGCAGAACAACATATAATACAATTGTTCTTCAGTCTACATGATTTTTTTACATGACAATTATTCCAATCAAACAGTAAATAACTAAGATTTTGAATATTTATTTAAAAATGTTTGGTTTTCAATTATTATGCACCATATATTCCATCTTCCAAGAAACCTTAGGCTTTTTAATCTGCTTTAAAATATAAAAAAATAGCATTAGATGGAAAAGATGGAAAACTTGATATGAAGTGTTTTTAAATAATAATTCATTATCTAAAAAATTGAACTCAGAATAATAGAAAATAAATCAAGGCAATATAAAATATTGAAGTTATTGTTCCAAAGACATACTGTATTCAAAATACTAGAAATGCAAAATGTATGGTTAATTTTTGCAAGTTGAAAAATGGGAATAATTTACTTTGGCACCCTCAAATATCCACATTTGATTGGAAGCAACATTTAACAATTTAAATAGTTTCCATGTCCACACACACACACACACATACACATACACACACAAACACACACATGGAAAAATAGCTGATCCTTGAACTTCTGTCTCATTGAAAGAAGCAGAAACACTGATTAATATCTTCCCTTCTAATAAAGCACTAAAGGGAGAGTGTAATTATTTAAGTATTCAAGTATAATGCTGAATCTTTATAAAGTTAACTCATCAGGACCAAAGTTCTCTGGTTTGAGTTTTAAAGAAAGGAAATTGCAATTTGCCTATTTGCATACCAGTTTTATATATTTTCCTATAAATTTTATGCAAATAACTGAGAAAAGTGAATCATCTTGAATAAAGTTTTGAAAGAACAAACTAAGGGACAGTCACTTAAAATGGGACAGTCACTGTTTGCTAATGGCCAATTTGGTTAAAAAGCACATAATGTAAAGTAACACACTATATTGCTTTTGACAAAGTTCATATTGCATTTGACTATTGACATGAATAAAACTTTAAATTAAAATAGTAGCTCCAGTATAAATTTATTGCTTTTGATCTGGATAAGTGAGAGTTTCATATAATGGTCTATGATCTGACAATATCCCAGTTATTAATGTTATTAAAGAAGCTGTTTTTATTGCTGCTTTTAATTATACATCAGAGTTGAGTATTATTTTTCAGACAAAATATATGAAGAAATGTTCTTTACATCTTGCACCCAAGATAATTTTGCATGGAATATTACTCCATATAAATTTTGTCATGTGAAGTCAGTAGTGCTTAATTATGAAAAAAACCTTGAAAATGAGGTTTTTTTTTACCACATTGCTCTAAATATAAATAGAAAATTATTTTGAATTTCACTGAACAAATGTCCACATATTCGTTATTTAAGTTCCCTGCCCTTCCATCTGGAGATGGCCTTGCTTATTAGAAGACTTTAAAGATAAAAACTAATTATCCAATAATCAGCCAATAAATAGAAGCAGAAAATGATCAAATTCAGAATTATCAAATTCAGCCAATACTTCATTTAATTAAAATACAGTTGGTTCCATATC
>SOZL01001772.1:0-12726 GCA_009733165.1 Naja naja | reverse complement strand
TGCAAAGAAATTCAAACACGATTTACCAGTCCTTTAATGTATCTCGTAATAAGGAGGAGGGGGTAGTGCTCAGGTGAAAACTTCTCTCATTAAACTGCCAATTTTGCACACTTCTAAGCTATTAAGTATTGAGTATCTACTGTGAAGTTCCCATGCCTTTCATCAGCTTCTAGTCAATCACACCTACATTCTGACAGACAATTACCTCCAGCATTTATCAAGCACATTTGAATGAAATCAGCTGTCAGAATAGGAAGTCAAAAACTAAGAGAAAAATGTATGCCACTGGACGAGTAAACTGAGACCATTCGGCTTTTCCAGATGACAATCTGGATAAATTGTTCAATCCAGTTCAATCCATTAACACTGGAAAAACTGGGTTGAGTTCAGACCTCATTTCTGAAGTACTTTTTTCCATTCCAAAATAATAATTACTTTCTCCACCTTTATGGCGGTGAGTACACTGTTTTCTGAATAATTCACAACATTCAGAGAGATGACTATCTTACATTGTCCCCCTTTTCTGTTGTTAAAAGCTCTCCCCACTCAGAACAAATTAAAGGTTAACTTCCTCCTTTCTTAAGACACAAAACTGCACAGTTGGGTCTGTGTAAAGGATGATAAACACCCCCCAAATTACTGCATTAGTGTCATATGCATAGGTTTCTCTCTCTCTTTGTTTTTAAAGATTGGGAGCTTGAACTTGGAAAAGGGGGAATACAGATCCTCTCTTCCATCAGGAATGTAGGTCCAGTCTAGTTGCCCTACTGATGGTTGGTTCTTATTTTATTACTGTAATTTATACACAGGTAGTCCTTGACTTATGACTACAATTAAGCTCAAAACTTCTGTGGCTAAGAAAGATATTTGTTAAGTGAGTTTTTCCCTATTTTATAACCTTCCTTGCACCAGTTGTTAGGTGAATCACTGCAGTTGTTAAGTTAATAACTAAGTTGTTAAGGGAATCTGTCTTCTCCATTGACTTTGCTTGTCAGAAGGTCGCAAAAGGGGATCACATGACCTTGGGATGTTGCAACAGTCATAAGTATGGAGCAGTTGACAAACATCTGACTTTTGATTGCATGACCATGGTTCAATGGTTGCAAGTGTGAAAAACAGTCATAAGTCACTGTTTTCAGTGCTGTTGTAACTTTCAATGAACTGTTGAAAATTGAGGACTATTTCTACTGCCTATTCTAAATGGCTTTCAATATTCATATTATTAAAATATTAAAAAATAAAATATTAAAACACTACAACCTACAATCATATCTGCATATGTCCTCTGTTAAGGATCTTCTTCTTCAAAAGACCTAACAAAGAAAACTACAGGATAATAATGTTGTGGTTCGCTGGCAGCCTGAGGAGATGGCAGCAGAGTTGGACAGTGGGGAGGAACATGGGCCAGTCCAGGAGTCTGGGGAAGACTCGGATGAGGGTCCTGCATCCAAGACAGAGATGGGGACAGGACCATCTGGGAGGGTGCTGACTCTGAAGCCTCCAGAAACTGGCATCAGTGAGGCAGAGGAACAAGGGGAGCCTGTTCTCAGTGCTGCAGGCGCAGATCTGCCAGAAGGCAAGAACAGTTAAGACAAAAGGGGAAACTCGGGAGTAAGCCTTGGAGGTGATTGGCCCATCCCTAAGATATAAAGGAAGTGCAAAGGTAGAAACCTTTGCAGGAAGCAAAAGTCTTTGTTCAGATTAAATCTTGAAGCTCTGTGTGGACTTTGTATTTCATTTTGGCTTTTTATAGTTAATTTGGCACTTTAGTTGTTGGTAGCAATTCAGAGGAGATAAAGGTAGGTGCTTATCTCGAGAGACTGTTTGGGATTCATTATGGGCTGGGAATGAACATAATTCCCAGCGTTGAAATAAAACAAAAGTTGTTTGGACTAAGCATGTGCTTAATTATGATCTCAGGAAGCCTTGGTCAGAACAAATAGGAGGAAGGGTCACCTACTTTACACTATGATGTCCACCACTTCCATCTTTCCTGCATGCTTGCAGCATTCTCTCAACTGAATTGTACATGAGGGACAGATTCTAATGAGGGAATATGATCTGAAGAGGATTTGTAGAACCCAATCTACTTACTGCTTGATAGATAACTACTAGCAATTTGAACTGAGCCTGGAAAATAGTGTGTGTGTGTGTGGGGGGATTCTATTCCTGGAAGGTAAGTGCTTTCTTGCTAATTTGAAGCATGCCTAGAAGAAGGTGAGAGGTTACATTACTGCACCAATGGTCGCCTCCTGAATTGTCTCAAGAGCAACCTGTCAGCCTTGGAAGACTTTTTTTCTTAGAAATCCATTTGGAGAACAAGTAGCAGTAGTCTAAGTGGGATGCCAAGAATATGTCGATTTCCAGTGCCAATGGGTTCCAGATGACAAACTAGACAAAGCTGTCCTCTGTCCCCTTGCTCCTCTAGCAGTACCTAGAACAAGAGTGGGCAACTGTGGACTTCAACCTATGGCCTTTACCACCTTTTAACCTCCCAGAATTACTTTGCAACCTGTGGACTTCAACTTCCAGAATTCTTGAGCCAGCCATGTCAGGGTAAAGGGGTCAGAGTTGCCTTCCCTGACCTAGTGGACTACAACTCTGAATTGCGAACCTGTTACTTCAGGGAAGTATAACCTCATCTACAGTAATAGATGGAATGTCTATGACCCCCAAAGGGTTTCTCTATCAATAGAGTTTGTATCTTACTGGGATGCAATCTACATTTTCATCAGTGGTGGTATTCTACTGGTTCTGCCCGGTTCTGGCATACTGGTAGCGCCAAGATCAGTGGAGACCGAACCGGTTCTCTCTGAGGAGCTGCTGTTGGGCCCACCTGCCTGCCCAGGCTCCCATTTATTCCCTGCTTTTGAAGCACAGCTGCTTGCGAAACATCAGATTGCTGCACGTCAGCTGCTGAAGTGACAGGGAGAGTGCAGGATTGCAGGAGGCGAGTCGAAAGCCTCTGTGCATCGCCAAAGTGCACGTTTGTCATGTGCACGTGGCAAAGTGTGCAAAGCCACGCCCACCGAACCAGTGGTAAACTATTTTGAAACGCACCACTGATTTGCATATATAAAGAAATCTATTAATAAGTCCCTGGTTTATGATACATATTGTTAAAATGTTACACAGCAGCTTTCCATTTATAGATCAATTTTACTCCTAGGTTCTTTTGCTTTTGTAAAAGACCTTCTAATCTGCAAAGCCTCTATTGTAATGAAACCTTGATTTTGTTTGTCAACCTAGCAGTAACAAGTGTGCCTCAAGGCTGAAATGTGCTTTATGGTTAACGCCTTCATTAGCTGAAAAACAAGATTCCCCATTATAGTGTAAAAGGCATTTGTTTTAAACAGGGTATAGAGAACCTAGAGTAGCCGTGTTGGTTTGCACAACAATGGCATCAAATCGCGGTGTCAGGTGAAGTTTTATTGGCGGGCACTGAATTACACGAGGGCAAGATACTACCTAGCAAATTATTGTTACGGGTGTACACATTTCAGTCCCATTTTCATTATTGCAGATAACAACAAAAGCTTAATGAGAAGTCTGGCAAATGGGAGAAAAGGCACTAGAAACATGTTAGCAAAAACCAACTGTTGATATTCTTTTCCCAAGAACTTATGGAAAGATAGAAATCAGAATATGTTCTTCCTTCTCTTACCCTCTCCCTTGAGACAGACAATCTGTTGCTATTAAAAAAAGTTGGGCCAATGGATCATGCACATCCAGTAAGTATATCACACAAGATAAGAGTCCAGATTATATAATTTAAAGTATACCAAAAAGCAAGAGAGATGAACGCTTTAATTAAGGAATAGGGTATTTCCAAATGGGAGAGTGTAGGGCCAGGTATGTATGTATGTATGTATGTATGTATGTATGTATGTATGTAAATATGTATACACACAGAGACACACACACAGAGAAAATTAAATTCCATACATTCCTTAAGGTAAACTTATAAATGAGAGACATTCCTTTTTCTTTTTATTTATGGTCCCAGATCAATCCAAATGGAAGAAAAGGTCTTTGAACTTCCAGTAGATATTAACAGAGGGATAGAATCAAGATTATGTGAAGTATTAGTACTGATTTTCAATGCCTTGGTAAGGCCACACCTGGAATACTCCATCCAGTTTTGGTCACCACAATGTTAAAAAAAAGATGTTGAGAGTCTGGAAAGAGAGCAGAGAAGAAAACCAGGATGATTAGGGGGCTGGAGGCTAAAACTTATTAAAAAAACACTTGCAGGAATGGGGTATTCTAGTTGAATTAAAAGAAGGACTGGGGGAGACATGAAAGCAGTGTTCCCATATCTCAGGGGGTTGCAACAAAGAAGAGGGAGTCAAGCTATTCTCCAGAGCACTGAAGGCAGGACAAGAGGCAATGGATGAAAACTAATCAAGGAGAGAAGCAACCTAGAAATAAGGAGAAATTTCCTGACTGTGAGAACAATTAATCAGTGGAACAACTTGCCTTCAGAAGTTATGGATGCTTTGTCACTGAAAGTTTTGAACAAGAAATTGGACAGCCATTTGTTCAAAATGGTATAGGTTCTCCTGCTTCTGCAGCAGTGGTGGGATTCAAAATTTTTTACTACTGGTTCTGTGTGGCTCAGTTGGCATGGTGGCTTGATGGGCATGGCTGGTGGGTGTGGCAGGGGAAGGTTATTGCAAAATCCCATTCCCTCCCCACCCCACTAATCTACTTTCCAGCTCCATTGTCCTATGCAGGTCAACAAAAGAAGACCCAGCCAATCATCTGAGACTTGGGAGGCAGCGAATAGATGGGGGCGGGGCCAGTCAGAGGTGGGATTTGCCGGTTCTCAACTACTTAAAATTTCTAAGTACCGGTTCTCCAGAACTGGTCAGAACCTGCTGAATGCCACCTCTATTCTTCAGGGGATTGGGCTACAAGACCTCTTAGTTCCTTCAGAATTATTTATTATTTTTGATATAGTAATACATTATTTTATTATTTATTACTATTATTTTGTTATGATGAAATAACTTATTTTTAAAAATTATGTGACTGCCTGTAAGGACCAGACTCCCTCCCTTCAAATGATAAGAATGAACTTCTGAAGACTGGTTACTTCAAAAGGAATTCTTTATTGAAAAGGAAGTTATCCAGGCACTAGTCAAAGCAGGATCTGATATCCTTCCAGGCCTGCAGCTTAGATAAAGGCAGTTAGAACCCCTCCCCTTAGTCCGATGTGGATTTCATCAATACAAAGAAGCAACATGTTAATTCCCCTACCCACTTTTTTTCTGCGAATGTAGTTGAGAAGAGCTTCCCAGGAAGCTTCTTTTGGAGCTGGAATTTTTATGGCCCCTTCTCCTCTTGCTATCTCTCCAAGAGGTGACAAGTTTCCAGGCATCAGGGCTCCAGTCACCAGTTGTATATCGTGTGCAAGTTATACAAATTCAATGCAAGAATTAAGATATTCATGTTATATCAAAAAGGATTACTTGTACCATTCCCCCCCCCTTCTTCCATTGAAGAATGGCAGATACAGAAATATTTTTATTGGGAATTATACCAGATATTTATAATAAAGAGTTGAAATATTTGATTGTAAATGTTTTAACAGCAGCTAGAATTGTATTTGCCAAAAATTGGAAGAATGATAAAATAAAAGAATGATAAAAGGAGGAAGTGATTAGGAAAATTATGGACTGTGCTGAAATGAGTAAATTGACATTTGAAATTAGAGAACAAGAAGATAAACAATTTTACAAGATATGGGATTTGTTTCATCAATGGTTGGATAAAAAGACTTGGTAATGCAATAGACTATATAATTTTGTAATAGAAATATAATAGGCTGATATAAAATATAATGTGGATATATATAACCATTGGATGAAAGTATAACATAAATTTTAGATTAAAAATATATCTCGTATATATGATGAAATAAATAGTTTAATTGTACACAAGTAATAATTGATAAATACATAATGTTTTATTGATAATATGATAAATTTTCTTTTTGATCAATTGTGAGTGATTAATATGAAAGGATGACACAAAGGATTTGTAACCAACTGACACACTGTATGTATATATGGAAGATGGTTTTTATGTTTTGTATGTCCTGTTTGTATGTTTGTATCAAAAATAAAAAACTTTTTTATAAAAAAAAAAGAATGGCAGATACACAGATCTGACACTGCCCTTTTAAGCATGCAAACTCCGGGCAGCTAAGAACTACATGATCCCCCACACCAACAACCTAAAATTTAAACAAAGAAACAACTAAGGTACCGTAGAATATACTAATTCACACAAATCATACCTGTCTTGGCTTATCTTGCAATCGGTGTTGTCAGGGGGGCAAAAGTTGAGCCCGAGGCCCCTCACTTGTGGGGTGCCCCAGGGGTTGGTCCTCTCGCCTCTCCTGTTCAACATCTACATGAAGCTGCTGGGAGAGATCATCCGTGGTTTTGGGGTAAGGTATCACCAATATGCGGATGATACCCAGCTCTACATCTACACCCCGAACCATATCAGTGATGCCCTCCCCGTGATGTCCCATTGTCTGGATGCGGTGCGGATCTGGATGGGGAGGAACAGGCTCCGACTCAACCCAGCTAAGACTGAGTGGCTGTGCATACTGGCATCTCAGATTACTCAGAATATACCATCTTTGGTCATGGGGGGGAGAGGTGTTGCCTCCCGTGGACAGGGCACGCAACCTGGGTGTCCTCCTGGATACACAGCTCAGTTTGGAGGAGCAGGTGGGAGCTGTGGCCAGGGGGACATTTGCCCAGGTGTGGCTGGTTCACCAGCTGCCCTTATCTGGCAGATGCCCTCTGGACGATTCTCATGCACTTTCGTCACTTTCTGAATCGACTACTGGCGCTCTCTACATGGGACTGCCCTTGCGGACCACGGAGGTTGCAGCTGGTGCAGAATGGGCTGCGTGGGCTGTGATGGGTGTCCCGATACTCCCATGTTACACCCCTCCTCGTGACCTGCATTGGTTGCCGGTTGCCTTCGGGTGAGATTCAAGGTATTGGTAATAACATACAAAGTCCTACATGGCTTGGGTCCAGGGTACTTGTGGGAACGTCTCCTGCCGGCATCATGCTCCGATGGATGCCGATGCGCTCCCACAGGCAGGGCCTCCTTGAGGTACCGTCGGCTAGGCATTGTCGATTGGCGATGCCCAGGGGTAGGGCCTTCTCTGTGGGAGCACCCACCCTGTGGAACCAGCTCCCCTTGGGCCTTCATTTGGCCCCTGATCTCTGCTCCTTCTGTCGTGACCTGAAGACCTGGCTCTTTCAACAGGCAGGTCTGGACTGACCGGGGGGGGAGGGTTTGTTTTAGAGTTATTTTAATTAATTTTAATTTTATTATTTTATTACTATTAGGCTTGTAATTGTTTAATTGTTTTTTAATGTAAATTTTTGTATTGAGTTTTTATTGTTAGCCACCCTGAGTCCTTAGGGAGAGATGGCGGCATACAAGTCTAATAAATAATAATAATAATAATAATAATAATAATAATAATATTATTATTATTATTATTATTATTATCTTTCATCCCAGCTAAAGACCTCTGAAAATAGCAAGTCTTCATAGCTATCCAGAAGTCCAAGAAGGCCAGGGCCTTCTGGAACTCAGAGGGGAGGCTATTTCAAAGAGTAAGACCTCAACAGAGCCAGTATTATGTCATCATTTAAACCTAAATGGGGGAAGAGTTTTTAACAATGTGGTACTATAGAGTCCCATGAGTATGAGATCTATGAGAATTAAAAAAGTAAGAACTCCCTTGGGGTGAGCATAATACTTACCCATATAGTTTTACAAGAAGTAATATGGAAATGTTTCTTATCATCTTCTTCTAGAATGTTTTCCCCCCCCCCAACTTTCCAGTTTAATCTGCAATCATGGGATGTGCCGGTAGTTTTCAAGTACTAATCAGGTTATTGTAGCCAATGGAACTTATTTTTAAATAAAAGATTCAGAAGTGCATTCAGAACTAAGACTTGTAACATGCACTGATTGTATCCAAGCAATAACCTGGCATAACAGAATGCTCATGGATTTTTCCTTTTTTAGCTATATTGTTTTCAAGAAATAATTGCCTGGGTGTATATAATTTGATGAATTGTTAACCATGTTTTATAAGCCACAGTGACTAAGCTGAAGCAAGATATTAAGTCCTATTCATAGAAATCTATCAATGAAATTCATATATGTTGACACAAGGATGAGGCAGAGAGGGAAATTGTTGCAACAGCTATTAAAAGTGAATATGTTTGATACATACATACATCCAGTTATATGGATGGATGCACAAAATTGTGTTTTATAAGAAGCAGGATTTCCAGCTGCAGAGAAGAGTCAAACACAAGGATTGAATTTTGATTGATTCCCATATGAACTTAGGTTCTTGATTGCAAGAACCTGTCAATGTGTGAATGTTCTCCATTTCTTTGAAACACTTTCCCATATATACCACTACCAAAAGTAAAATTTGAAGACAAGAAAAAAAAACCAAAGTAGCTATAAAATGAAATTGCAGAGCAAGCAAACCTCTCTGGGGAACACAAGACTTATATCATTTCTTCTTTCACAAAATGCCCGAGCTGACATTATTTCCAGTCAATTCCTACATAGCTAAAACTTTTCCTGTCCTTTGATACTTTACTTTTCCACAGCTGTTCAGTGTTGGAATTATAAAATCTATAATTGAACATTATGCATTTTAGAATGCAGCCCTGTACAGCCTCATACTACTTAACTGCTAATTTTAAAAGCTAAAAAGAACATGATTATGTGGGAGAGGAACAGAAAATGGGGAAAATAAGTTAGAGTTAATCAGAGAGAGATTGAGTAGAAAAATAATTTTAGAGGCAGTAAAATGTCTTTTTACAATTTAATATGGTAGGCATTGTAACAGCCGTACTGTTAGCTGTCCAATAGTTAAGTGTGATGAATCGGGGCATGGCACAAAGGCAACACAGTGAAATAAACAAGAAAAGTCCCTTTATTATCTCCAACTTTGCCCAGAATGTCCAGGTTGCCTTCAGCTGGAGAAAACACTTTCCCAAGAACAGTCTTTAAGTGGAGGAAATTCAGTCCGAAAACCAAGTACATACAAACTGTAAATAAAAATCCAAACAAACCACGCTGCAGTAATTAACTTGACAAAGCAGGAGAAGGAGAAGGAGCCTTGGTAGCTCAGGCTGTTAAATGCCTGCTCTTAAGATCCAGCTGCCTACAATTATTGTAGGCTCGAATCCCACCAGGCTCAAGGTTGACTCAACCTTCCATCCTCTCAGGGTAGGTAAATTGAGGACCCAAGATTGTTGGGGGCAATTAGCTGACCTTGTAAAAATGCCGCTTAGTAATAAGCAGGCATATACAATGGAATGAAGGCTATTGCTGAGCACACTGGGTTGTATCCGAAATTGTAACCGCCCTGAGTCTTGGAGAAGGGCGGCATATAAATGTAATTAAAAAAAAAAAAGAAGGAACTGCAGACTTGAAAGCCTAGCAAAACACACAGTTGGGAAGACGCCAGGAACCCAGACAAACCTCAACAATACCAGATAATTCACAATTTGCTCCCAACAACTTTGCTGTGTACAGCTTCCCCTTTTAAACACTGTGTTCCCAGCTGCAGCTAATGAAGGGAATCAGGGCCCTTTCCTCCCCCATAAGCCACGGAACTCACATTGCTCCCTTCTCCATTCCTCCCTGCATGCCCTAGGATGAAGAGGGGGTCTTCCTCTGAATTCCCTCTCCCTTGCTCTACCTCTCCCCTGCTCTGCCCAGCCGGCCTTTGCCCTTCCCCAGTTTCTTCCATAGCTAACAGAGCCACACTCCCACTCCCTGTCAGCTGCTCAGCCTCCCCCTCCGAATCAGATTCCAACAGGGGCATGACAGTTAAGTAGCATGCATAAAGGCTTTGTTTCCACTAATTAAACTAATCATAATTTCTTTATTTGTATCCCACCTTTATTTATTTTTTACAAATAACTCAAGATGGTGAACATATTCAACCCACCTTCCTCTTCCTAATTTCCCCACAACAGGGGTATCAAACTCAAGTCGTCACGGTGGTGTCACATGACGTATTGGGACTTCTTTCCCCTTCATTAAACTGGGTGTGGGTGTGGCCAGCGCAGGACGCATCTGGCTCATGGGCCAGGAGTTTGACAGCCCTGCCTCGCAACAACCATTCTGTAAGGTAAGTTGGGTTGAGAGACAATGACTGGCCCAAACTCAGCAACTGACTTTCATGGTTAAGGCAGAACTAGCACTCACAATTTCCTGGTGATTGGCCTAAAGTCACCCAGCCAGCTTTCATGGCTAAGGTAGGACTAGAACTCAGAATCTTCCAATTTTTAGCCTGGTACCTTAACCATTAGACCAAACTGGTTTGCTGAAAAAGTCATAATTAGTTGGGACCAGTAAGCCATGGATTTTAAGAGAATGTCATGGGCACTTTCAAAATGGTTTCATCACAAAACTTTATTATCAGAAGATATACTAAAGAGTTACCTTCTCCCTTAAACTCCCAGGATGTTGACTATTTCCACAACTTGTTTTTGACCTTTTTTTCTCACTAGAAAAAGGCTTTTTTGATGTGTATCACAATGTTTTAGAGATCTCCTTTACATCCCTAGACATTAGTTTATACTTAAGACTGATACTGGCTTCCTGATTGCAACTGGATCATATCAGATACTAAATATCTTACTGTGAAAATCTGCTTTAAAAATTTATTGGGATGAAAAGGTATCTATTGCTTTGGAAAGCCCGCAGAAACAGAAGGCTGTAAATTGTGAGAGATATTGACACAAATGATATTCTCATTTACAGGATGATGTCATGATATAAATAATGCAAAGGATGTAAACCAGAGTGGAAATTTAGTCTGCAACATGCAAAGTATACCTCACTGAGGTCTGGTAAAATCAAGGGTTTACAGTTCACAATAGAAATATTTGTACAACAACCTAATCATGAAATTTATTCCCTCCTTGGACTCACACAATATTTTAAATCATTAACTAATCAGCCTACTTTACAAAGCATTCTAAGCTTACATGCAAAGATACCCAGAATTAAAATTACTACAAATAGGATGTTACACAGATGCAATGCTAACTCTTTCACTACCATGATTAACTATTAACTAAGTGTTAGACAAATGCAGCTAAGAAAATAATTGTATTGTTGTAATTGTATTCTCTATTGACCAGAGAAATTCCTAGCAGCCAAATACAGGTAGACTTCCACTTATGACCACAATTGATCCCAAAATTTATATTGCTAAATGAGAAATGAGTGAGTCTTGTCCCATTTTACAACTTTTCTTGCCACATTTGTTAAGTGAATCATTCCAGTTATTAAATTAGTAACCCAGTTGTTAAGTGAATCTTATGACCCCAGGACACTGCAATTGTCATAAACAGGAGGCAGTAGCCAAGTGTCTGAAGTTTGACCATGTGGCCCTGGGGATGCTGCAACAACCATAATTGTGAAAAACAGCCATAAATTACCTTTTTTCAATGCTGTTGTAACTTTCAGACGGTCACTAAATGAAGCTGTGTAAGTTAAGGACTATGTGTATAAAAACTTAGCTGAATCTGCCAAAAATACATGGTGCATTCTGATGTTACCCTATAGCAACTATTCTGCAGTGTCCAAAGGAAAACATAGATAAGGTGAGATAAATCATCATTTACCCTTTTCTACCTCCCTTGAAAACAGATACAGTGGAGAAAATTCAGTGGACAAATTCCTTGTGTGTCTAATCATACTTGGCCAAATAATGTTCAATTCAATTGCCATATTATCTATTTAAGCAATTTGTATGAACTGCAGTGATTTGGAATTGCTGAACATGCCTACAGAGATCCCACTCCATCCAGCAAAACAATAGTTAACACAACCAGGCAATGTATGATATGTTGCATTAATTTGAGCTCCTTTGGTACAGTGTAAATATATCAGAGGAATAACTGAGAAATAATGGAAGATACACACTCAGTATTCACCATAATCTACCAGATGTTGACAGATGATTCACTTCCAGTAAGAAGGAATTCTTTGAAGCAACCAAAGCTTGTTCTCCCAGTAGACTTTCAGCTTGACACATTTACACCAAAGTATCACTCAGTCCTCCCAAGTAATTAATGTAATAGTATATAGTTAGCAAATGGAACCTTACTTTATCAAATTAACCCAGGGTTCTATACTCAACAATACACTAAATTACAAACAAATCACATCAGCAAGGGTGGAAGACAAAATGTAATTAGTAGGTGGTTCAGTCTGCTGATGAATATATTTCTGAGAAAAATGTAGGAAGTGAAGAATGGAAGGCAGATTTCGCATCTTCAGAGGAAATGACCTTGAGATGATTCACATGCTATGCTAAGAAGAAAAAACTCTATTGAGTTCATACACAATGCAATACCAAAACCAATCCCTATTTAGGTTCTCAGGTTCTGTTCACTGGAACAGTAAGAAGGTTACAAGAAAAGCATAGACAGTCCAATAATATACAGGGGAAGGTTTGTCGCTAGGCCTTGACATGAACTATATGTCAAACTTTGAAGCGTGCCCTGTTGCATAACCACTTTTTCACTTCTCAGCTTAGAATAGAATAACAGAGTTGGAAGGGACCTTGGAGGTCTTCTAGTCCAATCCCTTGCTTAGGCAGGAAACCCTACACCACTTCAGACAAAGGGTCAT